>WBZZ01000884.1:102500-110597 GCA_019918135.1 Paulinella micropora | reverse complement strand
GCGAGAGGGTACCGGTATAGGATGATCAATAAGCCGGTCCCTTATTTCCTGCGCCCATATCGCCTTCTCATTATATGGCAGGATAATAGTATACGGCTTATTATTTTCGAATAAAGTCCGTAAGCATTTCTTCACTTCAGACAGTGAACGCGGCCACGTGGGCTCGTCACCCCAGAAATCAGTAATAAAACTTTTAATAGTTTCTGGTGGAGTATCCGGGATTCGCCCCGATCTCCTTGGTACAAACGCCTCCCTTTTTTCTTCTCCTACTTTTGCATGGAAACAGTATCCGTTAGTAATATGGACATCTGTTCCTACTCCTTCCGCGAATCTCGCCGACGACGGGCTTCTTTGTGCGACACATATAATCTCCTCCTTTCGCTTCTCGATTAAGTCATCAATAGACTTTTTGTCCCAATGGCATGTCGGAACTGTGACAGTGCACACTTGGGATTCCCAATTGTCGGTCCAGGACAGCTCATCCGGTCTTACGACATGGGGGTGAACGTACACCTCAAGTGCCTCATCTGCGATGGCCATCTTTTTGTGATCCGTCGCTAGACTCAGCTCATAAGCCTCATAAGAGTCAGTAGCGTTGAAGGGATCAATATCGTTCTTTTCTCCTCTTTTTTTACTCCATATATCACTTGCCGTGCGGCGCAATCAATCACAGCCCCCATCGTAGCCAATTGGTCATACGATAGTAATATTGACCCGTGGTAACCGGGGACGACATAAAGGTCCATACGGTATACTCGTGCGGATTTTAATTTAAAGGTCAGTGTGATGATTCCCGTGATGACCGTCCGGCTACCCACTCTCTTCAGAGTGCCAGTCGAATTTTTCATATTTCCGTCCACCCAGTCCCGGTATCGATTACAAAACTTCCGGCCGACAATATTAATATTCGCCATCGTATCATTACCAACGGTTAATATTGTCTTCAATGTTTCACAATAAAATTCCGTATAACACAGAGCATCGGGCCTGTGTATATTGGCTACGAGAACAAGAACTTTACGTTCCAAATTTTGGAGTCTTGTCTCTAAGTTTTTCAACTCCTCCTTCTTCTCCTCCTGCTTCACCTCATTAACATTTTTATTATTCTGCGGTACTGGTGCGTTTACTATGTGAGCGACATTGTCTTGTGGTACTTGAGTACACACATTGTCTTTTTGCTCGCCACCCGCCGCGATCGTAGACATTGAGTCTGTTCGTGGTTGTTTGCTTGGCTGAGGCGATACGTCTGCCATTGGCCTCCTCGCCTCCATCGCAAGTCTCGCCTTCCTATTTGCATCAGTTATCATTGGTAACCGTGATGTATGAACGGGTATGAGACTATCTTGGGGCTGCAGTCTCTGTGTACCCACATCTTTGTATTCAGATTGAGGAAGCGTTGGCCCAGTCTGCACAACAGCATTAGAAAGCACTGTGACTTTAGGGTTAAACATCACAGTCTTCTCCTTCCTCTCTTCTCCCCCCTCCAGTCATTCCACCCACCTCGAAACAATTACCTTGAGTAGTGTCCGGGTGGGATGACGTATCGGTCTCCGAGGTTGTGTTGTAGGCCTGAGCTCGACCGAAATTCGGGTTGGAGCTTGCCCATGAGCCTCCTCCTCCTCTTTGTGGGGGGGCTGGAGCTCGAACAGCTCTCCCTCCATAAGGGATATATCCCCGACCTCTTCCTCTTCCTCTCTGAGGGGTTCCCTGCCACCTCGAGGCTCCCTCTCCATGTTCCTCCTCCTCCTCCTCCTCCTCGTCCTCCTGCTCCTGCTCCTCCTCCTCGTCCTCTTTGAGAGGCCTTTAGGTTCTTTTGTCTCTCCCTTTCATCCTTCTTCTCCTTCATCCTCTCCACATAGGCAATGATCGCCTGTCGTAACTCCTTATCATCACACATATTGGCGTACCAACCTTCGTTCGCAGCGGCAATCTGAAGCATGTTGAAAAGGCCCGGTTCCTTGCCTTCCGTCCTGCTCAGAAAATTTGCCTTGCTGTTGGGTTCTGCCTATCATGATTGAAAGGGCAGTCTCTGTTCTCTATCTGTGCCTTACACTGCAAGCCCGCGAACCACCTCCAACATGCGGTCTTCAGGTCTGGCTCTCTCTGTCTCTTCCAACCGGCAACTCTGTTTGTGTACGTGGCTTGTGCGCCAGCAGGTACACCGCCTGCCTGTGCCGTATGTGCCTCCGTGAGCGAGTCCATGTTTGAGCATGCACTCATCACTTCTTGAAACAGTGCTGACGGAGCAACGCTTTGAACCGTATTTTCGAACACCAGTGTCTCGAGGAAGTTCTTAGACTTCACTGAGCTAAACGTCGAGCATTGTTGTATGAGCTGAGTAAGTTTGCTCGGGTTAACTGTGTGTAACGCCGAGAAGAAATAGAGGATGATCGATTTGCGGCCATAGAATAGCCCATAGGAGGAAACTACCTCCGTAAGGGTCGCCGCCAAGCCAACAGCACTCCTCAAACTCATCGCCACTGTCTCAAAGATTTCAAATCCTATGAGAGTACCAGTGCAGAGATGCTGGTATCCATGAGATTGAAAATATGAAATGAGTGTGGCCACCGCCAGTTCACACTGAGCGTCTAGGCCTGTTGCATTGTTTCTCTTAATCTCCTCCTTCTTTCTCAAAAACTTGTACTGTGTCAGATCAAATCCCTCCGAGACTAGAGATTGGTCAAAAACAGTAACAAGGGCCTCGTATTCCTGCGTTTCGTCGCAAGGAAAAGCCTTCATGCAGGCATTGATCTCTTTGAGCTTGCTCAAAAGCGAAGCATCAGAGTCTTTGTCTGAGCTCGTCTTGGCATATAGCATGAGACTTGCCACTCCTCCTTTCTTCCCCTTGAAGGCATTTATGATATTTTGTCTGTCCTTCTTCTCCGTGTTTGTGACCACCACCGTAGTTGAGCCCGAGGGTGCAGGGGCTGGTGGGGCAGGAGCTGGTGGGGTCAAATATGTCGGAGGGTGTGCCTTTGCACCACTCACTTTTGCTTTCATTCTTTCCAGTCTCATCGTCTTCTCGAACTCCGCCTTCTCTTTCGCCTTCTTCTTCTCAGATATCACCAGCTTTTGAGCATGAGTGATAAAAGCCACCAATTCAGAAGCAGATCTGAGAAGATTTATTTCTCCACGTATTGGGCAACACCTGCTTTGTTGGCGACCGGTGGTGCGTTACTAAGTGATTTAAGGACAGAGTGATCCTTGGTAGGAATCCATCTCTTCCATGCCTCCTTATGCAATAACGCACCCATCAACAGTCTGATCTTGGTCAGAACTCTGTCGGTCTTCTCTAACTCATCAATCACAGGATGAGTTTCTCCTGCTGCCTTAATGCTTTTTTCCATCTCTGCCTTCCCCTCCTCCAAGGCCTTCATTTCCATCGTAAAAAAATGAAATATGCCACTCGAGTTTTTCGAACCCAGATTGGTCTTCATTTTTGTTACATCGACTGCCTCCTGACCAGTCGCGAGGAATCTGGCTATTGCTCTTGGGTGTGTGTACTGGAGGTAACCCTCGCATCGTGGGCCGTATGAACGTTCCCAAATCAGGGTTGAGTGTACACCCCAAAGATAGCATCGAGTAATTCAAGGTGGGTGTGTGTCCCCAAACTTGATATGCTGTATCTTCTTTCTCTTTCTGGATCAGAGACCAGTTTGCCGAGGAGCTGTGCTGTGTTTGATAATAAGATATAGACATCCTTTTTAGCACGACTTTTCTCTCTTCTTTAATCCTGAGGGATCCACACATAGGTATCCTTCTCTCCCCCCATCTTGTTATCAAACTCTTCTTTAGTGAGGTCATAGTGGTCTTGCACCCACTGTTGTTCCTCTACTGCGATCTCCTCTCCATCACTATGAATCAAGTCGATCATTTTTCGTTCTCCTCCTCCCGTGTAGGCAGGTGGTAAGGGATTACCATATGCTCCTCCTCCTCCCGTCTTTTCTTGTTCAAATCCTCCTTCATCTTCGTCTCCTCCATATCTCCCTTCATCATCCCAGCCCTCTTCTACTCCTCCTCCTACTCCTTCATCTCCTCCTCCTCCTCCTTCATTCAGTCCTCCTCCTCCTCCTCCTGCTTCTTCTTCTTCTCTTCTTTGTTCTGCCTCCGAGAATTCACTCAGTTCGGCGGTCTCTGTCGACATGATGTCGTAGCAGTAATTAACAGGAGGACAGTGTCAGCTCCTATGTTTGGTTTTTGTTCGTTTGTGTTCTGTTCCTCCTTCAGTCGATTGACTAGTGAAGAGAGAAACTAATAGAGAGAGTAGAGTGAGATTCCCTGTCCTCTATGAAACACTTTTTGTATGTTTGTTTTTGTTTGAGAAAAATAGTCTTTGAGACTTTCTCCGATTTCTTGTTCTCCTTACTCAGATTACTTTCTCCTCCTTCTTTTCTATATTGTATCTAGTATGAGGCACTTGGACCTACACACAGATAGTAATAGAGAAGCTAGAAAAGCTCTCCTTGAGAAGTCGACAGTCGGTCGGATAGGTTCTCAGACCTACCTTTAGAAAACGATCAGAGAGTTGCAAAAATACTCTGACGTATGTGTGAGATAATGCAGATAAATGCACAAACTAGAAGGGTAGAGTGTCGTGCTCCTGTCCCTATGCTTGTTTGTGTTTTGTGTGTGTTCCTTCACTCTTCTGTCCACCTCCTTCTTCTTGGTCTCTGTGTGAGAACAGCAAGAACGACAGAGAGTTTGTATCTGATGTCTCCTTGTGAGCACACAGATACTGATTGGGCCAGAGGGTACGAGACACCTGCTTGAGACCAATCAAATTATTTGTTTTGTGAAAGAGTTATGAGGGAGCTGTGTTGGAGTATTTGTTTTCGTCTGACGTCCCCGTGTGAGACAGGTCAGTGAAAATTCACTTTGTTGCCTGTGTGGCAAAGCAGAAAGAAATCACCCTAGTAATGTGGACTCCAAATGTATTGCCCCCAACGATAGCCCGTAAAAAGTCGGTAATACAACCAAACACAGTCCTCAAAAGATGAGAATGATGTCTCGTTATATTAGCTAAGTGAAGCCAAAAAGGAAAACTGCAACAGACCAGGAATAAAATGGCATCAGGTCCAATCCGGACAAATAATACTGAAAAACAAGCTGGTGCACCTGTCACCAGGAAAAGGTACTTTTTACCGGCTATCCGGGGGGTGATGCCTAGCGTGAATAATACTGAAAAACAAGCTGGTGCACCTGTCACCAGGAAAAGATACTTTTTACCAGCTATCCGGGGGGCAGTGATGCCTACACAAGAAATCACTTGCTAACGGTCGAAATTCAAATTTTTAACTTTTTTTTTGTTTAAAATATTAATAGTTAACTGGAAATACTACCATTAAAATCTTTCATTTTCATGCTACTCCCATCCGTGGCAATTTTCAAAACCATTAGATTATGCTCAACTGCATGTTAGCAGCAGTTGCATTACTACGTGCAGAGAAGCTACATCATAGTCACATGATCCCGCCGGGGCAAAATCCGGCCGCTTGAAAGTTGTAGGCTACACTGAGTCCGACTCAGCCTTTCAACCGGCCTTTCAGTTAGCTTTCAGTTTTTCCACGGAGGCTGACTCGTGGCACGGTGATGACTTTTAATAATCATTAAGTTGCCTGTCAAAAGAACGCTTGCTTTGCGTAGAGCTGAAAAGCAGGGAGCTTTTTTTCAAATTTTTATAGATATTAATACTTCATGTTTTTTTCTCAAGTTTTTACTCCAATTATATATTGCTGTTGACATTCAAGACAACAACAAAAATTAGTTTTTCATTTTTGTGTCAGATTTTCATTTTTGTGACAGTTTTTCATTTTTGCGACAAAAATTCAAATTTTCAAATTTAACGGTAACATTTCGCGAAAATTTACGATATTTTGCGGACGAATATAGTCGTTAATTTGAAAAATTCAAATTTTCACCCAAAATCAAAATTCCAACCAAAACTGAAATTCCAACCAAAACAGAAAAATCAATTTTTTTTGTTGTCTTGAATGTCAACAGCAATACATTGAAGTAGTAGTAAGTACCGTCATGAAACTCAGTTGCCAGAAATGGATGATATAACTTGACATATGACTTGTTCAACAGTTGAACTGCCAGTTCAACCGAACGGGTTGATTTTGACTAGGCAGGCAGTTGACTCACAGGCGACTCCCGATTCGGCATTCGGAAGCCTCCATCAGTGGTGCCAGTGAATGTTTAACTGTGACGTTCAAGTTAAGTTCTGTATGCTGTGCGGCCGGCCCGGGTGTAACAGTTTCCGAGGCTGACACTGCAGTCCCTACTATGATTCAAGTAATACTCAGTTGAACTGCTGTAACAACTTAAATTAAAGATCATCATGAATCGATATATATATATATATAATATGTATTATTTATTATTATTATTATTATTATTATTATTATTATTATTATTATTATTATTATTATTATTATTATGAGTATTATTATTATTATTATTATTATTATTATTATTATTATTATTATTATTATTATTATTATTTAGTAAATCTGCCTTGGAGTGTTGACTGTGACATATTTGAGGGAAATCCCGATGAAAAAACCTAGTCACACTTGCTAAACAGAGTTCCAGCCCAATGGCCTCAAGGCGTTAAACTGTGACGCCAACTCATAACCCTTTGGTGGTAGATGCTGGGGAGGAGGGTCGTTGCGCGCGTAAAAGATCTTAAACTCCGCATATGCTGGTTGATAGCCCAGGACCCAGCAGACACCAGATTGTTATGGGTGGGGTTTCGAGGCAGCTCTAGCAACCGCGCTTGGTGTATGCACTTGCACATTCGGTGACGTCTTGCAAGAGGTTGCTGGGACTGCGGAATAACCTCGGCTTAGTGCAGTCTTGCCCTCAGGAGCTCCATCGGTGGCCCCGATCATCAGGCGAGAGACTGACACGGGGGGGTGGAGGACCTCGAACAAGGGTATTGGAGGCTTATGTCCCTTGAGGATATGCTATTAGCTGCATCAGTACGCCTCAGATATAGTATTATTATTATTATTATTATTATTATTATTATTATTATATGGACACCGTGATAGCCCGTCAAGTTCTACCATCTGGGCCCTGTCGCCAGTTCGATTCCCGTCGGTGCCACCAGTATTTTCATTGAACATACCGATCCGTCTGGACCAGTATTTTCATTGAACATACCGGCCCGTCTGGAAGTGTTGGAACTGCCCTTGCGGGGGTGTCATTAGAGCTTATCGTCAATTCTTCGTACTCCCCTCACGGGTGAGACGATGGAGGCGCATGTGCAGAAATGCATCAGCCATTGACAGAGAAGCACTATTATTATTATTATTATTATTATTATTATTATTATTATTATTATTATTATTATTATTATTATTATTATTATTATTATTATATATATATATATATATGTCGTATATATGTAGTATATATATAGTATATATATATATACATATATATATATATATATATATATATACATATATAAAAATTTATATATACATCGCAGTCCGGGGCAGGGCCCGGGGATTCAAAATTCTCGAGTCTGATTGCAAATAATCAACTTCAGGCATTTTATCGTGTCAGGTCCTGATTATTAAAACTCCAGTTAGTTGACTCGATTCATCCATCCATCCATCCATCCATCCATCCATCCATCCATCCATCCATCCATCCATCCATCTATCTATCTATCTATCTATCTATCTATCTATCTATCTATCTATCTATCTATCTATCTATCTATCTATCTATCTATCTACCTACCTACCTACCTACCTATCTATCTATCTATTGGCTGAGATCGAAGCGCTGGGTGTCATCATTCCAAACATCTCACGAAGATAAGCACCGTCCATGAGAAGTTCCTATTTCTTAATCACAACGAACAATGACTTCAAGCGTTTCGATCTCAGTCAATGCTTGCATCGACAGCCTGTGTTATGGCTCATTGGAAAGCTCTTGATGAGAGCTTTGAAACGAGCCACTACACACGCCCTCAAGATCAGAACTGGCTGAGAACGAAGAGTTTGAAATCATGGCTGATTGTGGTCAAGAACAAGGAACTTTTCATGCATGTCACTAGTAAGCACATTGGTGGCATTAGTA
>WBZZ01000884.1:30000-42500 GCA_019918135.1 Paulinella micropora | reverse complement strand
TAAGTTAGCCAGGGAAAGCCTCGCGGCTGCCGGCCTCGCGTGGCAGTCGGCTACCCAGCCTCGGCTCGACGGCTCTTGACCCCTGCGCAAAACAAAGCTGCTGCAACAAGCAACAAACTGCACAAAACACTCAAAGCAAATATAGGTGAGTGGACACGCAAATCCCGAAATTACTTGAGCTTTACCGTAAATTTGTTAAGTAAATACTCGAATTGTTCTTTCGGTAAATATTTTGTCATTACATCACCTATCTGCCTCTTCGTACCTACTTTTACAAACTTAATCTCACCGTCTCTCTGTAGGTGGTGCATAATGTGTAATTCTAAAGGTAAGTGTTTAGTTCTATTACCTGACATACCCCTCTCTGCCGCTAAGACTGTTTGAGAGTTATCCTCGAATAATTCTATCGGGCTCTTTTGGGCTATGTTTAGTTCTTGTGTAATGTGTTTTAGTGCAAGTCCCTCTCTAGTGCACTCAGTTGCTGCAAATATTTCAGCATCATTGGAACTCAGGGCGATGCGACTCTGTCGCTTTGATAACCATGCAACTGGATCGCTGCCCCATAGGATCACGAATCCAGTGCGGGACTTCCCTGTTTTCTTACAAACTTTGTGAGCCGCGTCGGGCCACATGGAAAGTTTTGGATATGTTTGCCCTTCTTGCTCTGACTTAGGCTCATGGTAAGCTAAACCTCGATAAGAGTTAACTAAATAACGAAAGATTCTGCCTAACATCGCATAAGTTATTTCCTTATCGATAGTTTGCATTACACTTGCCGAATTTAGTGCTTGTTCTATATCGGGTCTTGTCATCTTTGCGAGAAATAGCAAACGACCAACTAGACTAGGAATTGAAAATTTTCGCAAGCTAGCTGATTCCGACATCGGTTCCGTGAAATGTTCTTGCGCTGGAGTACTAACGGGTTTAGCAGAATCGTAGCCTACCTCTTTTAGTATCTGCTGCTGATATTTTCGCTGATGCAAAATTATTTTCCCGTTCGATTGCTCTATCTCTATTCCTTTGAATTCACGGGCAATACCGAGTCTTTTGAGCGGGAAATGTTTTTCTAATGCGGACGCAAAACGCTCATATGCTTGTTTGTTTGGTGCGGTGAACAACAAGTCATCAACATGAAATATCCCTACTATCGCCTCTCTCAAAGCTTTATCATTTTCTACAAACATACATAAGTCTGAATCTAGCAACCTAAAACCTAGCTCCTCTAACTTGGGTGCTAATATCTCATACCATCTTCTTCCTGCCTGTGGTGCACCATATAAAGCACCATCTATACGCCATATCATCCCCTCATGCCCTTCTCTGTCTACACTCTCTGGCGCATATGCATATACAGGGTCATTCATACGAGCATTTAGGTATGCATTTTTAAAATCTATGCCGTATAGTTTGTGTTTGTGCCAGGCAGCTAGTTTGGCGAGAAATAAAAGTGAATGGTGCGCGGCGCAAGGAACAAAGAGCTGATCTGGGTTATAGCTAACACCGGGTTCTAACATATCTCCCCGTAAAGCTAAACGAGACTTTATGAACTTTTTCCCGTTCTCATCTAACTTTACTTTGTGAACCCATGTCAATCTAACTATCTTACTAACTCCTGCCTTGCTTGCCTCCTTATGGGGTACCCATGTGTATGTGTTAAAGGATTGAAGAGCTTTTAGCTCTGTTTTCATACCCTCTAAAACATCTTTAGCTGTCAAACCTTCCTCTATGACATCTTTGGGTACTCTGATATCTACATACAAATAAAAATCACGAATCTCATCTGCCACCATACGGTCATCGCATAAAAACATATTAGCGGGACTTTGTAACGGGTATTCGGGATCTTTCACGGAGTATTTGAGGATTTCCGAATTCAACATCCGTTCTTCTTCGTCCTCAAACTTAACTATGTGGGTGGGCTGAGGTCTGTCTCTTACTACGAGTCTATCTCTGGGGTCACTCACTCTGCTGACTACCCCTACTCGTACTATGCTCTCCCATCCCTCACCGTACTTTTTCTTCGCCCATCCATCTCCCCATGCACGCGCGAACACTCTTACTACCTTACCTATTAGCTCTTGAGCCTCGCTCTTTTCTCTCTTGGGCTCATTGCTAGGGGTAAATCTCTCTACTGCCTTGCGCTGCCTTTTACCGGGGATTATGTTACTCTCCGTTACTCTCTGACTCTGCTCCCACGTTAATCCCTTAGATGGTGGTGATTTTTCTTCGTATGCTCTTCTTCATGTATTTTTAGTGGATCTGTTGGATCTTGTTCATTCGTATGCTCTTGTGGCTTGATCTTGTGCTCTGGGGGTAATTGTTGTGGATAATGTGGCTCTGGACTTGTGTGTAGGCGTGTATGTTTGTGATCCAATGTATTCCTCTCCACATGCTCATTTTCATGCTCATTCTCATTCGCATCGATATTAACATTCTCTGTCTCCCCCTCAACTTCATCAAAGTGTGTTGTTGGGTGGTCGTTGTTGACGCTGTGCGGTGACTTAGGTGATTGAGGTGGTGATTGGGGTGGTGATTGGGGTGGTGACGCTTGTGGAGATGTGTGTGGTTGCTCGCTCTCATTCTCATTCTCCCCCTCAGAGTCATCATTATCCCACGACACTAGTTTAGGAGGATGAGCTTGTTTACCGATTTTGTGAATATTAAATCTCACATCTCTCACTCCGGAGATTATTTTCTTACCATCCCATACGCGGTATAGTTCCCGAAATAGATCATATCCTACTAGCATTACCTTTTCCCCTCTATACTCTCCCTTCCGCACTTTAGTCTTAGGTATATGTAACACACCCATACATCCTATTGGTTTTAAATGAAAGAATGTTGGTTTTCTACCTAACAGCTGCTCATAAGGCGAAAATCCTTTGCGTTCCCTGTGAATTGCCGGTAGTATGTTGTGAATGGTTGTTGCTGCGTGTTCTAATTCTGCCCAGAATTGTGGCGGTAATTTAGCGTGATATCTCATTGCTCGTGCAGGCCCCGCCGTAATATCATTCACTTTTTCCGCAATAGGATTCCCGTCTTTATCGTTTGTCGCGGAGGTTTTCCAAATAAAGCGAATATTTTTCCACCACTTAATGACTTCCTCCGGAATATGGAATTCTTGATCTGCGCGAATTTCCTTTACTTTGTTTCCTGTCTGTCTCTCATAAAAGGCTACAGCTTGTTTTAAGCAATCTACAAACTCATTCTTATGGGCTAAATAAAAGTCAAGAATGAACAGTAAGTAGTCGTCGGTGACCGAAAATTTATACCGTTTACCACCTATTGATCTAGTTGCCCACGGTCCTGATGTGTCTATGTGTAGAATTATACCTGGCTTTTGGGCTCTTTCTATTGTATTAACTGCAAAACGTGGCAAACGTTTAGACTTTCCTATCATGCAAGATTCGCAAAATCTCACATCGCTCTCGTCACCAACTAACTTAATGTTCAAAATTTTTGCCAATAGGCGCATCTTTGTTAACCCATAATGCCCACAGGCATAGTGAAAAAGCTTGATTCCTATCTTTCTAGGTTTGTCTGACTTTCTGGGGTAAGCTTCATATAATACTATATCTACGTGTAATTCTTTCTCTCTCTTATTTACTTCATGCTTACTTGTCTTGTTTTTTTTTCTCATTTGTGGGGCTTCCCTCCCCTTCTACCCCCTTGTTGCGAAAGGATCATATCTTTCGTTGACTTTCAATGGTTCATCATATTCGTCATCCCATCTGTATATCATACTCTTAGTTAATCTTCCCCTTACTAATATGTCACTCTCGTTAATGTGGATGGGGTGTTTGAGTATTACTAACTGTCCGTTTTGGTGGATGACTGATCTGTTGTGTCTGTGGTCCATCTGTCCTGTAGAGACTATGCTAACTGGTAAGGTAGTGTCGAGTAACATCTTCTTTTCTACTGCTCTAGGCCTTCCTTTCCCATCTATCACAGTCAGCCTAGCTCTTCCTGACTTACTCAACTCCCTTTCTCCATTACCTGTCAGTAGTTCTACCGGGTCTATCTCATCGACATCCGTCAATCTGTCTTCTCTGCATGATATGTCTGTGCTTGCTCCACTATCCTGTACTGTCATGTCTCTCTTTTTCATCATTCTTTTTCTCACATGTATCAGTACATGCTCTGTCTCTCCTTCTGTCTCTGTCTCTGTTTCTAGTTCACCCTCAGAGACTCCTCTACCCTCACCTTGTCCCTCTTCTGTGAGTTGTGGAGGTGTAGTGATGGGACTCTGTCTGACCGCTCTCTCCAAGTACACTCCTTCTATTGCTCTTACTATGTCAGTCAAAAAGTCATCTCTCTCTAGCTCGCCACTCACGACACGCATCACTTCTCCATTCATTCCCCTCACGCACTCATTCATCAACGTTTTAGCTATTTCATTTATATCTTTGAAGGTTATGACGGGAGGGTTGATGGGTTGCGTGTTTGTTGTCTGTGTTGGTGGGAGTGCTGTGATTGGTCTAGAACTAGAGATTTGGAGTTGTTGTGAGGTGGGACCTATTTGGTTGCCAAACTTGTTGACAGAAGTGGGCCCAAGTCGTTGCTCTCCCTCATCCACTCCACTCTCTTCTCTCCCTTCTCTGCTCTGGCCGGTCCGCTGACTAGAAAATGGATTATGTTTGCGTGGTTGTTGCGGAATATTTTGCGAGACTTGTGGACTTGTGGAAATTTTGGTGTCAAGTAAAGTTTCAAATTCCCCGAAAACGAGTCTTTGCGTAATTTTATGAGACTTTTCCAATGCCGCAGCATTAAGACCTCGTTCGTCTGGGTAGTAAGGAGATTTGGGGGGACGCAACACGGGACTTACCGACAAATCCAACTCCGGATAATCTGGATCTTGTGTGGCGTGATATCCGCAGTACCTCGCATAAGATAATCGTTTCGCGTGATTTGCGTATATTCCTTTTCCTTTTGATTTTTCAACGGAAACATTACACGGTTTTTTGCGTCTGTTTATTCCGGCACATTTTGTGTCAGGCGTGACTCCGTAAGAACTCTCAAGCCTCAAAGGAGTTTCGTTAGGGTTAGGGGTGACTGGGGAACATCGTGGGGTGGCGGATACTAACCGCTCTTCCTTGCCTTCTCCCCGTAGTGAGGAGGGACCTCGTAGGGTGGCCGATACTAACCGCACTTCCCGTCCTTCTCCACTCTCACTATGTCTATTCCCTACCCTAGGTGTAGTCTTTGTATCGTTCAAAAGGGCTTGGGGACTTGTAGATTTGTGATGAGGTGAGCTTGGTTGCTCGTCATCTCTTTCTCTTTCTTCCTCATCATCATCGCTCTTATCATAAGTGTTCCCCATATGGATTAAAGCAACGTTTGTATCAGAGTCACTTTGTTCGTCTTCGTTTTTGTCGTTGCCGGTTGTTATCAAAGTGAGTGCTTTCTTTTTCTTATGAAAGGGTTTCTTTTTGTTTTTGTAATTGTTCTTTTGTTCGTTCTTTTCTTGTTCCGTGCCTTTGTCTTCCGTTTGATTCCGTTTTAATTTTCCTTCTTTGCGGAACTTTTCCGAAATCACCGGACAATATCTCATGGTATGGCCTTTGGCATCACATCCGAAACACGTGACTTTCAGCGTCCAGTTTGGAGCTGTCTTTGGTCCCGGTTTATTCTCTCCCCTTTTCCCTTTATTATCCATCAGGAGATTGGTCTCTTGCCGCTGCTTGCCATCCCGAGATTTCTTGTTGTTGTCTTTGCGAATTTGAGTTTTTCTCTCACGGAAATTGTTACGTCTTTCTTTTTCTTCCCACATTAACCATCTTTCCTTAGATGCTTCGCATAGTTCCGAGAAATTTGGTCTTAGTCTGGCCGGGAGATCATAGTGGTCCACCTGAAATTTATCCCCGAAAGCTGGATGGTAGCGCAATTTCTTAAATAGCTTTCTCTTTGCTTCCTCATCGGAAAATGGCGCCCCACGTAAACTTTCAAGCTGGATTTTCTTTGCGAGAAATTCATTTAGCCAGTCTACATACCTCTGACCTGTCCTTGGTCTCGTTCTCTCAAACTCTTCCTCTAACATGTACCTACCTGCTCCGGAAATGCCTCCCCATTGATCTCTTACTACTATCAACTCTTCAATGGGTCCTTTCGTCTTCTGTGTTCGCAGGAAATAAGATACATTGTCTTTGGAAAAAGCCACAGACAGACATAACTGCAAAGTTTTCATCCTTTCATAATATTTCTTCTCTTTGCGGATAGCTGTCTTTCTTCTTGTGTGTTGTTTCAGACTTTGTCTTTTCTTTTTCCTTGCTTCTTTCTCTTTCCACTCTCTCTTTTGTTCTGCTGTCATTTTATCCCAACCTTCTGGCTGTTTGATATCTTCTTTCTTTGTCTGGGGTCTCTGTCTTCCTCTCTGAGAGGTGTCTGACTCTTCATCTTCCTCACTATCACTTATGGGCGTGTCGGGCTCTTCTAAGTCTTCTGCCGTCTTAGCCCTTGCTTCGTCGTAAGGAAAATCCCTTTTGGCTTTAGCTGGGTCGGCTAATGCCACAGATACCATCTCTGCCACGTGGACAGATATCCCCTGCATGTGCTTCTGAAACTTGCTTGACCAAGGCCAAAAGCTTTGGTCGTTGCCCTCGAATATGGGCACTTGACTCAATACGTGCTTTGGCACGCTTGCCTCCTTGACAAGGCTCATAACCAAAGTAATCTATCACTCAAACGCAGAGTTTAGGGAAGCTACCCCGCTAAGGGTATAGCCTGATAACCGAAGAAAAGACTTTTAATGACTTTGGGTCACACAAATTTATGATGTTATGACCTTTACAGAATGGTAATACTCATTTGATTCTAGGCATTCCAGACTATGATTCGCGAATACTCTAGAAAGTGTCCTTGTCAGTAATAAAGGTATTAATAACTGTCCGGCCTATGAACCTGCCTATGACTAAGACTATCCAAATTACCGGTAAATTGTCTAGGTGGAGTAACGGGTATTAGTAGTACATTACAACGATAGTACGAAAATATACTATGATATTGCCAAGCATGACATAAAAGCTAATGATGTATTAATAAAATGACTCTGGCCGGGGAGGCATTCCAAAAATGTGCTTTTTTGATATTCTTAGGCGCGGGTACCTTTCCTCACTGAGAAACCATTTTCAAGGGATGTCGAAAGAACTTCCGAAACCCTTCCTCATCGACCAGAATGCATGGTGATGCTGCCAAACTGATCTGAAACTCAGTCACTGGGCCGTGACTTCGTAAAAGTTTTACAAGCACACTGCCCCAGCTTGCACTCAGGTGACAAGCATGAAAAACAAAAAATCATACCGTTTGTTACTACGGTAGGTGATCACGGTTTTCTTGGTTTTGGATTCGACCGGCTCTGAAGCATGGTTATATAAAAACCTTTGCTCAAGACTGACTTCCGAGTCGATTCTCAGTCCCAAATGACAACTGTTATATAAAAAGTCAAGATGAACGTTTGCGTAAGTCACGTAGTAAACAGCTTTCAGATCATAACTTTGATTGCTAAAGGCAACTGGAGAAGGTTTTGCATCTTTTTTTTTTACTTAGTATTGCTATCGACATTCAAGACACTTGAAAAAAATTATGAGTTTTTTGATTTTGTTTCATTTTTCGCCGGATTTTGAGTCACATTTTCGATTTTGAGTCACTTTTTCGTTTTTGTGTCAAAACTTCAAATTTAACGGCCCGGTAACATTTCGATAAATTTACGTTATTTTGCGGACGCATATAGCAGTTAATTTCAACAATTCAAATTTTCAACAAAAACTCTGAAATTTCATCGAAAACGACCGTCTTGAAATTCCAACGAAAACCGAAAAACTCATTATTTTTTTTGTCTTGAATGTCGATAGCAATATTAATATTTTCAAGTTCTTGTAAAACTTGATCATTCAGTGAAACACTGGTAGGTGTTTGCACAGCCTGAGTCTGTCACGTGTTTCAAAGTGGACACTGAAGTTTCCCGGCCGCAGTGCAAGGACAAGAAGTCTCCGTTTGTACCAACGGAAAGTCATCCGAAGTAAGTAAGGGAAGGCTTGGGCCGGCATATTTATGCATCATAGTATTTTCAATGTGGCATTTTCAACAGACTCTGAGGCTTCCAAGCAATCGAAAGGATGAAAATGGTTTTGGGTTGTGGTGGCACCAGATACAGAAAATGGTATTATATTGTACCGCCCGGACTCCGTAGGCAGCGGCTTTTATGCACTGATAAACTAGATAAACGCTACACATTGGAACTTCTGACCGCCAAAATGCGGATTTTTCGCGTATCCTGGGCCCGGGGGGGGGGGGGGGCCTGAATGGTGCCACCTGATGTGCCTGAATTACCATCATGTGAGTCTTTTCAACTGCATAAAAGCTCATGGTGGGAAAGTGTTGAACTTGGGTGGTACTTCTAGTACTTTGATGGACCGGTGCCTGTAGGGATGTTTCAGAAGTTGAAACTTGAATTTTTTTCACTAGAAATTTCATAAAAACCTAGTAGGGGCCGTTGGAAATCGCTGTACAGTGGCAGGACCTGGACCAAGAAATATATCATAAAAATCGATATCATCTGCTTGAGCCAAAATTGCAAGGCTGCACTGTTTTTCAATGACCCCGGCTGAAACTGCTTTCATGACGTTTTTTTCACGTTTACCCCGGTTAAAACAGAAAATTTTAATACATTACAGATATTTTTTACCCCTAAATCTAGTAAATTGCCGTACGTTGGCAGGTCCAAGTACTAGAAGTATGGTTAGTACTAGTCTTTGTTTTATTTCACTATTTTTCATTACAAACTAGAAAAACTAAATTTAATACTAGTAATAGCAATTGATTACTAGTAATACTAGTAATACTAGTACTAGTAGTAATATTAATACTAGACTACCATATCATGTGCAAAGACTACCTGGGTAGGAACGTCGAACTGGAGCTAGACATAGTTGCATTTGCTGACCTGTTGTTGTGGGGAGGCGGATGAGTTTTCAGACTCATAATTGCTGAAATGGTTTTTCAAGTACCGAATATGGGTCAAGCGTTGGATCTTGAATCTGTTAGTACTTTCTTGTGGGCGTAGATAGATCTCACCATCTGTGGTCCACACTGCTGCCACGAAATTTGGATAGTCCTTCATGATTTTTTTGGCGCTATCAAGGAGTTTCCTTGTTTCAGGTGATAGGCTCTCTTTGCACATGATATGGTAGTCTTCCTGCCAGTGAGGCACCGCGGCAAGCCATGAGCTCCTTACTACAGCCCAACCCCCCACCCCTGGAATACCTGCCAGAACAGACTCAACCCAACAATACACCATTACACCCACCAGCACACATCATACACCCACACCTCACATCTCTTCCCCCCAAGGTAAACAAACACTTCTCTATATCATACAAATATCCGCGGTATAACAGGAATCCACCGAACCCTACTTAACCATCTATCCAACCCTGACTGTACCCACTTCATCCCAGACATTATATCACTTACGGAATCCAAAATAACACCAGGTACACCATACACCCACTTTCCAATCCCAACATACACATCCTACCATACCACCGATGTGTCCGTCTACTATAAAAACGACATGCACATCACAATTCTGAATCTAAAATCTCAAAAGCTTCGGCATAATCATGCAGGTACACAGCAAAGAAACATAAAAATAATCCAATTCACACCATATTCCATATCCACAAAAGACCACTCTCACAATCCTACGACGGCGCTTTCTTCCAGGAGCTCCAAAACCACATGCAAGGTACCCTCTCTGCCTCCCCACACACTAGCATCACGGTTGTTGGTGACCTCAACCTTGACCTCCTGCGCCCTACCAAACAGGTATGTGACTTCCTTGCTGTCAATAACCTCTTCACCACAATCAAAAATCCCACCCGCAAAGCAAAGAGCCATACACTGCTTGATATCTTAACAAAACTCAGCTGCGATATCACATCTGATGTTTTACCTACATGCATCTCTGACCACCACCCCATCTACGCTATCTTTCACACCCCAATCGCGCATAAGAAAAGTAATAATAATAAAACCCTAAGTAATAAGAGATATGAAGATAAGAAGGAAATAATAACAGAAGAAATAATTAATGAACTTAAGCAAGTTCTTGATTCAGAACTAAATAACGATACGCCTAATAATTATATAAATAAGATACATACAGTTATAAGACAGTGGTTGAAAAGTATGAAAAACGTATAAAGAAGCGAAAATGGAAACGATTGTGCAATAATGAAACTTGAGCTATGATTAAGAAGCAAAGAGAACTGTATGAAATAAAAGTAGCATGCCCAGTTAAAAGTAATAGGATTAAGTATAATAAGCATAGAAATAAAACTAATAGAGAGATTAAGAAAGCTAAGAAAGCATACATGACTGCCCTAATGGAAAAATTTAGTCACGACCCAAGAAAACGTATGAATGCGTTGAGAAAGTTGATCCCACAGACACAGGGTCTGAAGACGTCGCCCACCCAGCTCCGCGTAGATGATAAGGTAATCACCGACCCCAAAGGTATTGCCAATGCACTCAACGGACACTACACGACGGTCGGCTCCAAGGTCAGTGCCCAAATCCCCCAGGAACATAAAGTCAGAGAAGAGGAAATAGATCTAACACAGAGACAACTGCCTACCTTTACACTCAAACGCATTTCGCAGGATGATTAGTCGAGACACTGAAAGCAATAAACAGAAACAAAGCAGAAGATATAAACAAAATAAAGCCAGTCATAATGCAAGACCTTACAGAATACATTGCCCCGATATTAAGCAAGCTTTTAATAAAGCTATAGAACATAACCAATACCCAGATGCACTAAAAATAACTAAAGTTATTGAAATATATAAAGCTAAAGATAGAACGCTGCCTGAGAACTACAGACCTATCTCGCTACTGCCGATTATCGCTAAGGTCTTTGACACTATACTCAACAAGCAACTGATGACCCACCTTACCAGGTACGACATCCTCTCCCGAACTCAATATGCTTTCCGACCACATTCGAACACAACAATCACCACGCAAACCATCTTAAATCACATCCAAAACCTCAAAGGCCCAGGACGGTATGTGCTTGCTTTATTTATCGACCTATCGAAAGCTTATGACACCATCGATCATGAAACACTCATCCATAAACTACGAAATAATATAAATTTTAGACACCACTACCTTCTTCAAATCATACCTCACAAAACGATACCAAACCGTATTTACCCAATATGCTCGTTCCTACCACGCAAGATCACACATGGGATCCCGCAAGGTAGCACACTCTCAACAACGCTCTTCATTCTATACATCAACGATATTATACTATCACTAACACACGGGAAAGTCTTTGCACATGCAGATGACACCACACTCATCATTGCTGCTAAAAATAAAGAGCAACTCCAAGAACAAGCACAAATACAACTAACCTTGTCCGTTACTTCCACAGACATAACCTAGTACCCAACCCCACCAAAACCACCTACATCATCTTCCACAAGCATGAACAGAAGGTGCAGCTCGACGACTATCGACGGCAAGAGGCTCCAACAAGAACGAAAGGTAAAAGTATTAGGTACAATCATCCAAAGCAACCTGTCCTTCCGTGAACATATACAATCTATTGTGGTCCGCCTTCAACCATTTGTCCAAATGTTTCGCTATGTGAACAGCCTACTTCCCACCCATATCCTCCTCCAACTCTACTATGCACATGTATACCCCCTACTTATGTATGGTATCTCTATATGGGGATCTGATGAATACAACACCATTATACATTCACTGATTATCATCCAAAAACGCATAGTCCGTCTGATCTGCCTCAAATCATGGAGAACACCTATCAAACCACTTTTTGCCAAACTACGCCTACTCAACATACTTAACATGTATAAATATAGCGTATGCATGGATGCTCACTCCCTTGTTTACCCAGCCTTCAAGGCTTTCCTACCCCTCCACTACAACAACATCCGACCAATTACAGCTGTTCATAACTACAACACTAGGCGATCATCAAGGAAACACATGTACAACGACTCTAAGACTGGTCAGTACAGTAGAGCCGCACAAGCACAATGGGATAAGCTACCAGGACATCTGAG
The DNA here is from genome assembly GCA_019918135.1 of Paulinella micropora. Lineage (NCBI taxonomy): Eukaryota > Cercozoa > Imbricatea > Euglyphida > Paulinellidae > Paulinella > Paulinella micropora. Next base: position 30,399 of record WBZZ01000884.1, on the reverse strand, counting down.
AGACATCTCTTACAAAGCTGAATTCAAAACTGAACTCAAGGCGTATCTCTTACAGCTGCAGCAATCATGACACTGCCTACGGGCCTAAAGAGGGCGTTGGACACCTCATCATCAGATGATACCTGAGTGTGGGACAAGTTCAGCGTTGATCACATCCTAAGCCGAAGTGTGGTTAGCCAAACCCCCTTGGGGAGTTACCTCGTGTCTTCAAGCTTTTGTGAGCGCCACCGTTATATATACATCTGACTAGGATAATACCATCAACGTATATATATACACATACATATATATATAGATAGATAGATGGATAGATAGATAGATAGATAGATGGATAGATAGATAGATAGATAGATAGATAGACAGATAGACAGATAGATAGATAGATAGATAGATAGATAG
>WBZZ01000884.1:12500-20000 GCA_019918135.1 Paulinella micropora | reverse complement strand
ATGTTATGCATGTCATGTATACGTATGCATGCTTCGTATCTGTATGTATGCTATGTATGCTGGTACGAATGTGTGCGGTATGCTATGTACTATGTTGGTACGTATGTATGCTATGTACTATGTTGTGCGGTATGCTATGTACATGTATTCATGTTGTGTATTACGCATGTTAACAATGTACGATAAGTATGATATATATGTCATGTATGCCATGTATGTCATGTTTGCTGCACATTATGTTATGTATGTTATGTATGTTATGTATGTCATGTATGTCATGTATGTTATTTTTATACATGTTTGTATGCATGTGTGTATGCATGTTTCTGTATGTATATATATATATATATGTATATATGTGTGTGTGTGTGTGTGTATGTATATATATATATGTAGGCGTGTACGTACGTACGCATGAAAATGCATCTAAATATATCTATCTATCTATCTATCTATTTATCTATCTATCTATCTATCTATCTATCTATCTATCTATCTATCTATCTATCTATCTATCTATCTATCTATCTATCGATGCAGGGCGGTCTGAAGGCATCGACATCGTCCCGGGCTAACTGTTTCCAGAGCACCAAGCGTACAGAGCTGAAACACACACAGCGTTCAGGTTGTTGTTGTTGTTGTTGTTGTTTTGCTCTTGTTATTATTGTTGTTATTGATCTTGTCTTGTCCTTGTTGCTTTTGTTATTTTTATTGTTGTTGTTGTTGTTGTTGTGTTTCCGCCCCTGCTGATTTTGCTGTTTTTGTTTTTGTTGTTGCTAGTGTTGCTGGTGTTGTCATCGCTCTCATCATTGTTGTTGTCGTTGCTGTAGTTGCTACTGGTGCCGTTGCTGTTGCTGCTGCTGTAGTCATGCAGTTGCTGTTGCTGTTATTTTTATTGCTGATCATTGTTGGCAGAGACGCTCAAGGCAGATGACCTTCAGAAAATCACCGATGCTCTTCGAAAAAGCACAGATGTTCTTCGAAAAAGCACAGATGCCGATCAAAAAAGCAAGCCCAAGAAAGCGTACGCTGCTGACATGCACCGATAGTTCTGTCATTGTGTGTTTTTGTAATTAGGATGATACACAACTAGTACTGTCATGATCAAGGATTCGTTGTATTGTTTTTGAAGTTGCTTCTTCAGTGTGTGTGTGTGTGTGTGTGTGTGTGTGTTTGTGTGTGTTTGTGTGTGTTTGTATGTGTTTGTGTGTTGGCGCGTGCGCGCGTGTGTGTGTGTGTGTGTGTGTGTGTGTGTGTTGTTTGTGTGTGTGCGCGCGCGCTCGCGCGTGTGTGTGTGTGTGTGTGTGTGTGCGTGTGTATGCTTTTTCCTGTTTGTTTTTTCTTGATTTGATGCAGTAGGATTTAATGCTTACAGCTGTTGCTACCTGTTGTTCAAGCGCTGCAACACTTTGTCACCCCCTCCCCCCTTCCCCTTCCCCCTCCCCAAAAACATAGATGGTACATCTACTTGCAGACCCAAGTTTCACCCCGGGAAGTTTTCCAAAGACACAGTTATCAAGCCTTGGTGGAGTAGTCTGGTGCCAGGCTGCTCCTTTGCTCTCAAGTGCTCCAACACCAGTTGCCCAGCCGTCATCGAATGCGGAAAGTCGACATCAGAAGTTTACGTGCTACTAGGGAAAGGGAACGAATTCACCTTGTCGCTTCCTCCTTCGTTCAGAGAAACGCCTCCTCCTAACTTTCTCTGCATGATGTGCGACCAGCCGCTTTCGTTTGTAGCTGCTCATATGTACGTCTACAAGTGCCGCATCACGTTCAAATCGAAGCGCGATAACAGTGAGTTATGGTTCAAGTGTATGCCGGGGGAATCCTTCGACTACTGGAGGCTAGAGCTGGATGAGGACGATCCCTGTGACGTCACCTACGTCATCGAGCCTTTGCTTGACAGCGATGGGAAAAGCGATGAACAGAAAGAAAGGGAGATCTACTTGGAAATGAAGAGGGAAGAAAAGGAAAAAGCTGAGCTTAAGGAAGAGGCGAGCGTTCTACTTGCGGAGCAAGACGCACAGGTGAAGCAAGTCCAGGAAACCAAGCGAGATGCGGAGGTCTTCTGCTCTGCTGTCATATCACATCGATAGATTCTAATTTTCCAGATTGTGTCGCGTTGTTGCGAACATTGAAATTGGGTTCCGCAGTCATGATTTTCGCTTGTTTCACTGTCGTGTTGCGTATGGGTCTTGAACCCATCGATTCCGTGATTATAATGTTCGCTGCCCATGGTGTGTCTTCTTTGTAAGCTTTGCTACTTTGCCGCTGTATCGTTGTTTCATGAGAGAATCGCATTTACTGATCACTGCGACCGTGGGGTTTTTTTTTTTTTTTTTTTTTTTTTTTTTTTTTTTTTTCATAATTTCCATGGGTTTCGATCTGCCCACTATTGCATCCAGTGTTTGAGGGCTCAGCACTTGCAGACAGACCGACAGATAGGCGCACACCGACAGACAGGCGCAGACAGACAAACAGACAGTGTCAGAGCTGCTGTTAAAACAGCTTTCAAGTAAAGCGCTATCCATGCCAAAAAGACTCAATCAACGCCAGATCGACTGACACAAAAACCGTGATAGCTAAGAAAAATCACAGTATGCTTAGTAATCGAAACCTCTACTGCTCATGTCGGGACGTTCCCTCTCACACTTTTCATTTATCGAACCCTCTCGCACTTTTCGTTTATTTTAGGTGGTGCTGCAGAGCGTGCAGTCCACGACCAGCGAAGTCAAGAGCTTGGCTGCGAACTGGACCGAGAAGCTCGATCAGTTCTCCGACGACACGCTGGAAGCCATGAACCCGCAGGAACTGCAGCAAGCGGAGAGGCAAGTCCAAGAAGACAAGCAGAAGCTGCAACGAGAGGTGGAGCAGATGGAGCGCAAGGCCGAGCAAATCAAAGAGCGGCAAGCCGAAGCGGAAGCTAAACTGGAGCAAGCGAAAACGTCTGTGTGCAAGACAAGCGGGACCAAGCCAGGTTTGGTGCAAAAGGTGAAAAGCCGCTACCTTGCTCTGAAGGCAAAGCTTCCAAAATGGGAGAAAATGTTCGTGAGAAAAATGGATAAGAACAACAACCTTGCCAAAATCAAGGAAGCGCTTCAAAAGAACGTTGAAAAGTCTGCGATCGACCCCAAGCTACGCGCTAAGTCAGTCATTTTCATTTGTGTATCTCTCTCTCTCTCTCTCTCTCTCTCTCTTTCTCTCTCTCTCTCTCTCTCTCTCTCTCTCTCTGTATTGCGTAAATACGATAGACAGGACTTAAATGACAACGAGACAGGAAGAAGAAGAAGAAGAAGAAGAAGAAGAAGAAGAAGAAGAAGAAGAAGAAGAGGAAGAAGGAAGAAGGAGAGAAGGAAGGAAGCAGAAGAAGAAGAAGAAGAAGAAGAAGAAGAAGAAGAAGAAGAAGAAGAAGAAGAAGAAGAAGAAGAAGAAACGTTTTCCCGCTTTTTTCCCACATATTTTACGTTTATATAGAGCTAAACATTTTTTCTCGTGTATCGGCAGGCTGCAGGAAGACATTACAGAAACTCAGAAGCTGCTCGAGAGCTTGGAGGGAATGGACATCAAGACCAGCAAGGTTAATATACATGTGTGTGTTTTACTATGTATGTATGTCTTGTGCACAAACTGACTCAATCTTCACCTAGTTTAGATCATGCAGATACGAGGGTAAGATATAGATGCAACATATTTGTGCGTTATGTGTTCCTTCTCAAAACTGTATGTATGTATGTATGTATTGTATGTATTGTATGTACGCTATGTATGTTATGCAATGTATGTTATGTATGTTATGTATGTTATGTATGTTATGTATATTATGTATGTTATGTATGTTATGTATGCTATGTACGTATCTATGTAGGTGGCAGAGGCGTTGGATGACGTTCTGACCCAGCTGCGACAAGAGACAGTCAACTTTGCCGCCATCGTGGAGACGCTGAAGAAGGTGCAAGAGGCATACGACAGCTTGCTGCTACAGATCGAGGATCTCAAAGAGCTAGCAGAGTAGAAAATTCCAGCGCATACCACCACATCTGGCAGTTGCAATTGTTATGTCCTCTGTCGGTCTTCCTGCCTGCTTGGACTATCATCCCGCTTGCTCCTTTCTTTTCGTCTTTCATAACTAGAGGCTACCACGGTTGAAAATTGTTTATAAGACAGGATAAAACATATGTAATTCTATGTTCATTAGTGACTATGAAAATGGAGGCAAAATCTTCTCATTTAGTTTTTGTCCTTTTTCTACACGCTTTTTTTCATTGTAAAGAGCACATCTGAATCTGTTTCCCACGAGAAAAAAAAATACTTTTGAATTTGAATTCAATTTCTAGTGTTAACTATAATATGTATTTATTAAAAGAAATTACTTTTTTTTTTTTTGATAAGGTAAGAGGGTGTAAAAAATTGGTGGGGAACCGTTCAAGATACGAGCTTTCTAAATCATATATAAACCTTTTTTTAAACGGCCTTCTGGTTTAGGAGGGGATTTTTCCTGGAGTTTGTGTAGTTTTGGGTCTTTTTACACTAAAAAATATTCAGGCCGGGCCAGGGCAGACCTCAATTTTTTTGGTTGTCTATCGAATTTTTTAAGCTTTTTTGTCGAGTGTTGAGCTGAGAAGGCGCCATTCATGTCTTCCACGAAGAAAAGCAAATCTTGGAGGCGCAAGAATGTTGGGGACAAGGGACAACAATCCTAACAGATCCGAACAGACAATTCGTAACGAAGCCAGGGCTGAAAAAAACAACGCTATCATGGGCCATGTGCTAGAGCAGCGAGAACAAGACCCTTCGTACGGCAGCCGGGAAACCGGAATGCTGATTGTTTATTATCTGAGCCACTGCCCACAACCCAGGGCCCACAGACAGTTTCTCTTTTCTATAACGACACTCCGAGTTTTTGACCGGTTCGTTAGATTCTCCTCTGCACGACGTTTCAACTTGGCTGCACGACGTTTCAACTTGGCGGCGACTTCACTGCTTACTAGTTTTAAATTCCGCCGGTTCAGAAAGGCTCATGATTTCCTATCAAACGATTAACCCTTAACCGGTTTCAATCCCCAAAAGTGGCTTCAATCCCCAAAAGTGGTTTGAATTTTTGAGTTGAATAAAAACATAAATACCAATCGAAACAAGTTGTACTACGCTGCAAATTTAATATTTACGTGTTGGGGAAGCTATCTGTGAAAACCAGAATGTCATAGCTTTTCTAGAAGTGACTTAAATATGAAACTGAAACCATGCACCAACCACTTTTTTTCACGAATTTTCGTTGCCTTTTTTTACGTGGCTGTGACCTTTTTTTTTTTTTTTTCAACATCATGTCTGCGCACCAAGAGCTTCTCACAGTCAGTGTGCGTCTTCCGGTCAGGGAATTTGGTGAGGCTTATGCCAAACAAAAATGGCCTGATGACTGGAAGACGAGGGAGATTGAGGGTACTGTTTCTCGACAGTATGGTCGTACAAAAGACAAGTTTTGGATGAAGTGGGATGCGGAGGATGAAGACGATTCCATGATGATCGCTTCGGAGTCTGTACTTCCATACATGCATCGGCGTTGGCTGTCAGTATTCCTTACTGTACTGTTTTCCAACAGACCGCCAGAGTCGGGGGATGAGTCGGGTAGTTCAATCGATGAAGAGGATCAAAAATAAGGAGATATGGACAACAAACGAGCCCCTCATCCCAGCGACTCACTTGTCAGTGACGATGATGTCGAAGAAGATGAGGGGTCTGGTGAAGACGAGGAGGAGGATCCGGCACTAGAGATTGACGAAGGCGATAGCCTACCTGCCAGTGAGTTCAAAGATGTCAAAGAATGGAAGGTGGGTGTTGCACCTCCTCGTGTGCTGCCGGCATTCGAAGGGCAGTCCAGGGCATCACTTTCTGTGCGTTCCCCCGACCTCCTCAGTATGGTGGATATTTTCTTTATGTTCTTACCCACGCAATTCTGGCAGAATGTCACAAGAAACACCAACAAGTATGCAACCTGGAAACGTAACCTCAACCCCTCAGAGCGTCAGCGGCCTTGGGTACCCGTGACACTATCTGACATACTTTCATTTTTGGCGATCCTTATAATGATGGGGGTGATGGGGTTGCCTGCTGAAACAGATTATTGGATTGGCGCTGTGTCAGACTTCTGGCAGTGGCCAGACCTTGCAAGCATCATGGGGTACGTGAGGTATCAGAATATCAAACGTTATTTTCATCTCACTGACCCCCGTCTGGCAGCTCCTCGTGACTCCCCTCAGTATGACAAACTTTTCAATGTTCGAGTCTTTATTGAGATTGTACAAGAAAATTTTCCTAGGCTGTGGGAATTGGGTCAGTGGGTGTCAATCGACGAGGGAATGATCCCTTTTAAAGGGCGTACCTACCTCAGGCAATACTTACCGAAAAAACCCATCAAATGGGGATTCAAACTGTTTGCTCTGTGCTGTTCAGTAACAGGCTATTTTTATACGCTGTTTTGTTATGAGGGTGAGGGAACGGTGCAGGACGATTCTGGGCACGGAATGACGTATGCAGTTGTTATGAAGCTTTTAGACCTAGCCGGCATCGACCAAAGCGGCAGGATCATCGCTTTAGATAGGTTTTACACAGGGCTGCAGTTGTTTTTTGACTGTGTCCTAAAGAGGGGCATCAACTGCATTGGCACTGGTTGTCAAACCCAGGCTGAGGGCGGCAAGGAGCTACTGGACGAAGTCAAGAAGAATAGTGACCGGGGCACGTCCGCAATGGCCACTTGGAGTCATAACGGAGTCACTATGCATGCTGTTGCTTGGAAAGACACCCAGGTGGTTTATTTTTTGTCAACTGTGTTGGGGGGTACCATGAGCCACGTCGAAAGGAGGCTGCATGGGGGGGGTGGAGCTACGGTTCCAGTGAATTGTTTTGAAATTTGCAAGACATACACTCAGCACATGGGCGGCGTTGATACAGGCGATCAGTTACGACTTCGTTACGGAGTTGAGAAGGCGGTAAGATTCAACAAGCCTTGGTTCAAGTTATTTGCGGGTTTGTTAGATGTTGCGGTTACAAACACAACTATCATCTACAAACAGTTTCATGAAGAAAAAACACGCAAAGACATGCTCAAGGAACTTATTGAGGGTTTGGTGTCTTATGCGGGGCTTTTTGGAGGTTCTAGGAGCGCAGCGAGGGGCAAGCGTGTGATATGCCCTGGCTATTTGGTAAGTCTTACAAACGAGGCGAGTGATGGTAAGCGCGGCGCGGGTAAGCAGAACTCGGTTTGTTGTGCGGTGTGTGCTAGTAATGGAATCCGCAAGCGTACCAGTGCTTATTGCAGCGATTGTCGCTATTTTTTTTGCCGAACTGGAGAATGTTTTCCGTGGCACACAGTCAATCATTTCGTTCCATCTGGGAAATGTAAGAGGCAGCCGTTGTGACAATGATTGTCAAGGTTTTATTAGTTATTAAAGAACGGTTTTTTTACACAATTAGCTTCCACCGGGTTTAATTCAATTGAATTTAATA
>WBZZ01000884.1:0-7500 GCA_019918135.1 Paulinella micropora | reverse complement strand
CAGGAAATTCAGGTGGCGGGGTGGGGGGTGCAGCTACCAGGGTACAGACAAAGGGGCCGCCGGTGGCACCTGCCAGAACCGTGCCACGTAAAGTATAGTAGGAAGTAACGGTCGAAGTGTGGGGGTTCTGACAGAGTGGCTCTGGTGGCTCCTGTCAGAACCCGGTCATCTAGTTTATTATATATGATAATTTGAATTTCGACATGTCACGGTTCTGACAAGGGGCACCAGCCACCGGGCCAGGTAGTTTTATTTATATGGTAAATAGACTTTTTCCATGTCACGGTTCTGGCAGGTGGCACCGAGCACCTGAAATTTCTGGGTGGCGGGGGTGGGGGGTGCCGCTGCCCGGGTACAGACAAAGGGGCCGCCGGTGGCACCTGCCAGAACCGTGGCGCGTAGAGTATAGCGGACAGTAACTGCCTGGGAGGTGGCGGTTCTGACAAGTGGCACCGCTCACGGGGGAAAAGGGAAGCAAAGGGAGAAAGGCGGGATTTTGGCATGCGCCCAGAGGGTTCCCTGTCCTCTCGTATAGATATTCTAACAGCCCGCATCGCGGGGAAGCTAACGCAACAAAAATTACGCGGAAAGCTCCAGGATTAGCCGAGATAGACGCTTGTAAAGTTTGGACGGGATTTTTCAGGTGGGCGGCCGCGGGAGGGAAAAAAGGCAATAGCCAAAAGTTGTTCGTGAAAGTTTTGGGCCCACCGGGTAAGGGTGACGTGGCATGAGCCCTGTCGGTTTCGTTGCCCGTGACTTGGCCAGAACCCGAGTTCGACCGAACTTGGGAAGTGACTTAGCAGCCAGGAATAGAACCCTTGATGTTTTTGGTCATGTTTATGGTCGGCTTCCCGTAGGTTTACGAGGCCATATGTATATATATTCTGAAAGCCTGCATCGAGACAAACACTGATCACTTATATACACACACAAGATTGGCTGAGAACCATCTATTTTTCTGTCTTTAGCCTGAAACGTGTCCACTGTGGTGCCCTGTGTTGGGTTGGAGGGGTTCCTTGATTGGGTGTGTGTGTGTCTGTGTACATGTGTTGCTTGTGTGTACGTGAGCTCAAATCTTCAAACAGATCGAGAAAAGGTCAAGGATTGGCCGAGAACGGTCACTTTGAAAAAAGTAGGCCAGCACCCCCTTTTTTCATTTTGGCTAACTTTTTGGCTCGCGCCCAGGGAGCCCCTTGTTCTCTTCTATATATATTCTAATAGCCTGCACCGAGACGAACACGGATCACTCATATACACACAGAACACGTCAAGATTGACTGAGAACGGTCACTTTTAAAAAAGTAGGCCAGCCCCCCTTTTTTTCATTTTTTGGCAAACATTTTGGCTCGCGCCCAGGGAGACCCTTGTTCTCTTCTATATATATTCTAATAGCCTGCATCGAGATGAACACGGATCACTCATATACACACAGAACACGTCAAGATTGACCGAGAACGGTCACTTTGAAAAAAGTAGACCAGCCCTTGTTTTTTTCATTTTTTAGCCAACTTTTTGGCATGCGCCCAGGGAGCCCCTTGTCCGCTTTTATACATATTCCAACAGCTTGCATCACGAGCAAGCTAACGCAACAAAAATCACACTCAAAGCTATCAGATTAGCCGAGATAGACTCTCGCAAAGTTTGGTGTTTTCAGCGTGTGTGTGTATGTGATAAGGTGAATGACATTGCTGGACACTGCGTACGGGGCTGGCGATCGACCGCGCGGCAAGGAGGACAGTCTCAGCGGTGGACCAAGGACAGAGCCAGCGCATGTGGCAGAGAGTGGAGGTGTTTGTCGAGCAGGCGCTGCGTCCATGGGTGTAGCCAGCACAGCAGGCACGCTCATGGGCCCAGAGGACCGCCTCGGCGACGCTGTTCACACTCAGCTGCCGGTGCCAGCGCCCATGGAGCAGAGCGACAGTACCGACGAAGAGGACGATGGAGAAGAGGAGGAAGAGGACATAGACATCGTAAATATCGACCCGCGACTGCCATCGCCGCTGCCGACGACGCCGCCGCCCCCGCCGCCGGCGCCCGCCGCAGAGGAGGAGAGGCATGCCAAGCGACGCTGCCTGTACGCCCCGACTGGCGAAAGCTACCGCTACTGCGAGCTCCAGCGAGCTACGGAACAGGAAAAGGAGCTCTGCGGCTGGGAGGAGAGCGACGGGCCCGCAATCAAGGTGATTTGGCGTGACCTCGGAACCAAGCGCCTCGACTGGAGCCTGGAGCCGCTGAGCTACGTACTAACGTTTAAGCAGGAGGAGGGCCCCTACGCAGAAGAGCACTGGCACCGCACGATTATGGAGGAGGTCATGGGCAAAGACACGTCGTACAGGCCGATCGGGGACTCCAGCGGCATGCCCATATGTCGTCCGGAGGTCGTTAGTCAGGTTTGACATGTTTTCTTAATTTTTTTCTGCAGGAATTTTTGCTGTTGATTAAAAAGTAACAATGCTATTTGAATAATAAAATCCAAATTAAAATTGGTGCTAATCTTGCTGCAAACGCCAAGAAAACGTACGAAATACATACAAAAACCACGGCACAACTTTTTCGAAAAATTTCTTCACGCAAACCGCCACAAAATATGGCTTTGCTCAATAGGGTTTCACCGAAAATATCGGTGGGACTTTGGGGAATTTTGGGGGGAAAAAGGAATTTGTAATGGGGAAAAAGTAGTTGGGAAGGGTCTTCAATTTGCTTCTCGTTCTATCTTCACCCTTATTTTATTATGAAGCCAGTTGAGAATTCGACACAGTACGTCTCAATAAACATCTGTACCAAACCACTTTTTGCCAAAATGTAAACTGACTGAGCACCACGCAATTGAAATCCGGTCCCTGAGAGAGGTGGGAAAATGAGAAAAATCGATGTTTCATTTACAAAGTAAGTGCTACAAGGCTGGAAATCAGCTCAAGTGTGTTACTTTATCATCCTACTTATGTGAAAATGGTTTTCTGTTGTTGAAAAGTATGGAATCTATGAAATCTAAAATTTCGTTTTTGGTTCAGACAGACCTCAGTGGACTCATTCCCCTGTATATTTCGAAAACGATGCTCCTCCATCTATTTTATGAATGGAAATGCATCTACAGGTCACAGATACGTGGTTGAACACAAAAAATTAGCAGAGAAGGCACTATAAAAAAATGAGTCCAGCGCATTCGAGATGGAAAAAAGCTGAAACACTCATTTTGAGATTTTGAGCCTTACAGCAAATATTAACAAAATCCCTCTTACACACGCTTAGAATGCATCAGTATACGACCGTAGAAGCATTTCTAAGCAGGCTGAAAGCCTTGCGCATGGCATTCTGAACACCAATCCATATTTATTGACTGAATTCGTTATGTAAGTTTTCTCAGCCTCTAGGCTTTCTCGCCACAAACCGTCTGAGGGAAATACGAAATGCAATCATGGTAATCGAATCAGTTACTTTCTAGATTTGATTCTGCTCATTTGGAGACAAGATTCATTTTTCGTTTTTGTCAGAGTGAAAATTGAAGGTATTTTGCTAGCATTTTTTGTAGCGAGGAAGGCAAGAAACCGGACAAAAATTTATGAACGGTATTGAAAGAGTGATCATCGAAACATATTTAATAATCAACATGCACAGAACGCTGTGTGGAGAGAGTTCTCCAAAGATTCCAAACTACTTTGGCAAGCATGATCTTCCTACTTTTGCCGGTCCAGGCCAAGCACCGCAAAATCAGGGAATTTTAGCGAACGAAATGTCAAAAAGAAGGGGATGAGCGGAGGAACTGAAAAGTAGAGATTGAGTCTGTTTGAATCGTTCTCAAATAGTCAATTTAATAGATAATTAGTCATTCTATGGAACACATATAAAAAATACAAATTTTTTCAATAAATCTTAATATATTTTACAAAGTTTGCACTGTTTCTGCTTATGTCAAAAATCAACTTGAACATGTGCTTTCACAAGGTTGTGACATCAAGATATTAGAAGTGCATTCCATAATATAATAATTCTTTCACAAAACGCACAACTTTCACAGCACCAATTGGCTTACTTATTTCAAAATCTGTTCCTCCCAGCTAACAGCCTCGGGACGACATATGCGCGTGCTGTAGCCGGCTCAGCAGGCACGGCCGTGGCACAGCGCTTCCGCCACGATAAGTCGTACGCGTGCCTGACCTTTGCCCTATTCAACCTGTGCAACGCCCCCAAGCGCTACAAGGAAAAACTCAGGTCAAGCTTCAGGAAATCAGTCGATTGCTACCCCGTCTTCTTCAAGTATCTCGACACGCTGGAGAAGCAAGGGCAGTCCTTGGCTACAGTCTCCCGCGAGCCCGTGACTAGGCGCGGCACCAGCTGGCTACTCGACAGGACCGCGCCGCTCGGCATCCTCGTCTACGGCGGCCACGCCTACGGCATCGACCCCGCGCGGCAGCTGGTGTTCGACCGCAAGTCAGAAGTGGCCCGGCCCTTGTCCGACCTCGCCGCCCTGGGCGTCCACGCCTCCAACACCTTCTACGAGTGGCTGACCATCACGCCACTCCGAGACAGACATTGACTGTATTTTTCGGGCCGGGTCTTTATTAGTAAAATGAAATTTTGTAAAGTAATTAAAAGGACTTGCTCTCTTGATCTGTTATTAAATTGACGAACTAGACAATCACGATTGTTTTAATCATAGGTACAATTTTAACTACTAGCAAAATATGGCACGCGAACCAAGAAGGGCCACTCGTTGGAGTGTGGTGGTCCTTGGGGAATCGAGGAGAAGGAGTTCAGACGGTGTGCCACGTGTTCGAACACCGCTTTGAGCCCCGCGTTCAGGCGAAGTTTGGTAAATGTCCAGTACATGTGCGTGTACCTGATGAGGAAATCACTCTGGGCTTCGGTGAGAGCGGCTGGGTAGAACCCCAGTACAGCCGCAAACATGTATGTGAGGTCGCCCCAGGGAGAATACCGCCCTAACCAGTCTGCCGCTGCCGCCTCCTTGAAGACAGGGTCGCTGTGCAGCGCCCGTGCTCCTCTGACTGCACCATCGTCCAGTACGCGTGCTCGTATAGCGGAAAATGCGTCATCGGCATCTTCTCGAGCACGAGAAGCTGATATGGGTGCTGGTCAACCAACGTGCGAGCGGGCATAGGATCGTAACAAACAGCTGGTTCGAGGTAAGAGCAAACTATCTTGGCCACCTCAGGGATCAGGTAAGGCTCCAGCGCAATCGGTGCAGCATGCGGCAGAAGCAAGAGCTCCGCGACTTCACCGGGAGTATTCCAGTCACCGATCAGAATGTTCGTGTCCAGCATGGATAGCATCCTCTCGCCCGGGCAGGCTGTGGGGTACCTCCGTAGCCCATGGGGAAATTTTACTTCTCGTTTGCCAGGGTCTTGGCCTAGCCCAATTGACTTTTGTAACAGCGATCGGACGGGAATATCGCCCGTCGACAGGTGGATTCCCCGCATAAGCTCATACAGTTCATCCTGGTCGGACGGTGGTGCCGCCGACCGTCGCGCCAGCATGGCCAAGGTGAACGGGGCTCTGGCACTGGGTAGGGCGGACGGGCTGGTCCTGCGGAGGAGCGTGGTGATGAGTGGCTGGCCGGTCAGTCGTCTGCGATTGGCGGTACGGTCGTGTCGGTCGTGTCCCTGTCTGCGCATTTCGGTGGTACTTGGGTCCTTGGATTATGAGGCTGGACTGACCGTCCGTTACTTTTTCTGATCCAGAGCACGCGCCTGTTGCCTTTGTATCCCGAGGAGTAGTGATATGGCCGAAATATTGTGATACGGTAAAAAAGGCAGTGATATGGTACAAAAAGGCAGTAGTGAGGGACAAAAAGGCAGTGATATGGCCGTATATGTAAGGCCTTGACACGTCAAAGTTTTGGGCCCGCCGGCTAAGTGTGACAGAGAACTTCTAGAAAACCGTTACTGTCACCCAAGAAAAAAGTAACGGACGAGGCCCTTGTCACCTTCAGAACACTTGAGTTTTGCTCGAGTGAAAGTGGTCAGTCGGAACTAGAACCATTGCGATTTTTTTCCTTGCCGCTTTTTGCGGCTGATTTCACGGGAAATTTCCTGCCTGTCAAGTATGTACCGCAAAACCCGTCAAAATTTTTCTGTCTCGTTTGCGTGCGTGGTCGAGCGCGACATCTTTTTTTGTAGGTACCTACATGCAGGAGAAAGAGACTGGCATGCCACCCGTCGCCGCCACCGACAGCGACGATGACGAAAGCATCGCACTGCAGTCCCTGCGAGCCAGAGCGCGACGCAAGAGAAGGGGCGCGCAACAAGCAGCAGCGGCCACGGGCGGCGAAGCAGAGGAGTGCGACAGCGAGCCGCCGAGTCCGGTCCAGACTGCCAGCGACGACGAATCAGCCGACGAAAAGACAGTGGTCGCCAGCAAGGACAAGGCGAAGAAGGAAGCGGTGTAAATGTTCTACGAGCTACTGGACCTGCACGCAGTCCACGACCTGTTAGCCGAACCGCGCCTGGCGCCTGGTTACAAGCACCTGCTGGACTGCATGCAAAAGGAGGTGATCGAGACCGGGGGCTACTGCGTCGATTACCGCTATGGCAAGGGCACCAAGAGCGGCCGGGCCTACGCCACGACGGGGATGCAGAATGCACCGGCTACCCTGCGCCGTCTGGCCTTGCCAGCGTTCTGCAAGGAGGTCGACATCAACAACAGCGTGTCGGTGTTCCTGCTGTGGCTGGCGGAAAGCCTGGCTGAGGACCCGGCCCCTCTGGATGCGCTGCGCGAGCTCGTAGAGAACCGAGAAGAGTGCCTGCGGGAGACTGCCTAAATCCTCGGGATGTCAAGGGACGGCGCCAAGGAGGCGCTTCTCAAGGTCTTGCACGGCGGGGACCTGGCGGGCCTGCCGCTGTGCCGTTTTGCCCAGCGGCTGCGCCGCTCGGTCGCGCACGCGATCTCGGAGCTCAAGCTGCACTTCAGGAAGGTGTGGGACTTCTGCGAGAAGAGGCGCAAGCTGGGCTGGGACCACGTCAGGCGCATTAACTACAAGAACGCCGAAGGGGCGTTCGTGCACTTTGTGACTACTCGCTAGTACGAAGCGAAGGCCATGTCCCGTGCTATGGCCTTTTTTCGGGACAAGGGCTGCGAGACGGTCTGCCTGCGCCACGACTCGCTCATAATCGAGGACAGGCAAAACGTGGTGGACGAGGCGGCGCTCCGTGAGCTGGCGGAGCTTTGCGTTGCGACGGACTACGGCGAGGCAGAGACGAGGCCTCAGGGCCGCAAGGGCCTCGCGAGGCTGTCCAAGCTCACTAGGCTCGGCTGGAAGTGCAGTCCCATGGTCGCGCAGGACGGCGACCGCGAAAAGCTACTGGAGGCGGAGGACGAAGGCTCGCCGGCGGAACAGACTGGCTTCGAGAATACCAAAATCTACAGGACACGGGAGGACGTGTTCAAGGATGAGTTTATGCACCCGGTTAGCTTCGACGAGTTCCGGTACCAGCTGGTGAACGCTATCACCGGACTAGGTAAATCGCACGCCTCCCGACAAGTCAT
>WBZZ01000883.1:135000-146548 GCA_019918135.1 Paulinella micropora | reverse complement strand
TTTTTCTGGTGTCAGGTGCACCTAGTTTTTTCCCATTATTTTTCAATATCGTTTGGCCGGATTTGACCCTGATGCCATTTTAACCTTGGTCTGTTGCCGTTTTCTTTTCGGCTTCACTGAGCTAATATAAACGAGACATCATTCTCTTTTGGGGATTTGTGTCTGGTTGTATTACCGACTTTTTATTGAGCTATCTTCGGGGATTGTAACCTTGGAGTCACCAGCAGAAGGCCGATTTCTTTTCTGGCTTGTTTTTGGCACAACAGAAAGAAAAATTGGACAGACCTATTTCTTCTGAGTAGGTGTTCCAAAAAACAAATACTCCAGCACATCCCCACACAGCTCTTTTTGCAAAACTAGACGTCTAGGCGTTTGTGAGTAGGTGTCTCAGTACCCTCTCCACAGCCTGTATCTGTGTCCTCACAAGGAGGCCAGACACCAGACCTCGTAGCTGTTCTTTTGTTCTCTCTTGAGACAGAGACAGAGTAGATCAACAGACGTACAAACAAACACTCACAGTTACAAACAAACTTGAAGGACACGAGCGTAGTACTCTACCTTTCAAGTCTGTGCACTTTGTTGCCTCTCAAACCACACACATCAGAGTATTTTTGCAAATCTCTGACTGTCTTTCGACAATAGGTCTGAACAAGTGTCAGACGACAAGTCGACTTCTCAAGGAGTGCATCTCTAGCCTCTTTGACATTATCTATACATAGGTCCTCGTACCTCATAACAGATACAACAACAAAAAGAGAAAAAAGAAAAGAGGAGTGGAGAAGGAAATCAAATTTTCAGAGAAAGTCGTACAGATTACTTCTTTCTCACAAAAAAAAACACATAAGACATAGAGGTGAGACGCTCTCTCTCTATACTGTCTTTTCGTTTTTTCTCTCTATTCGTTCCTCATAGACGAACAGAGCAATTACGGGGTAGAAACAACTCTGTCTCATCCGTATTCCTTCAGCGTCCATGTCTAATAGGTCTGAAGACTGGCAGGAAGGAGGGGGGAGAGTGAGCGAACCCCAGGAAACGAAGAGGAGTTCGTTGACCCTCATGCAGAAGGAGGAGATCTGACACCTTCCTTTGACACAGGAGGAGCAGAGAATCAATTTTTTACTGCGCCTTCCTTTGACACAGGAGGAGCAGAGGAAGTCGAGGAAGAGGAGAAGGATGAGAGGAAGCGAGGTTTGTGGCCGAGGAGGAGAAGGGAGGAGAGGAAGCGAGGTTTGTGGCCGAATATGGCAAACTAAGTAAGAAGGAGTTTGAGGAGAAGAAATGGAAGGATGAGGCCTATAAATGGCTATACATTCCCCAAGAAATGCGATGGGGACAACCCTTGAAGAAGGAGGACATCTGTTACCCTCTCTCAAGGCAAGCTCTGCCTCTGGCAGAATTCCTCAGAGACGACGGTGCACAGTTACAGGTGCAACATGTCTCATTTGGGGACAATATGTCTTTACTGGAGCTACTCGACCTCTCATGGACAGTGTTTGAGTGTGCTATACTCTTTGAGTACCAGACTGGAAAGACTGTGCTGCCATGGAACACAAGAGCACTGGCTAGGTTGCTCGATCCTGGTCAGGACATTGATTCAATAAAGAGAGTGGAAAAGGAGTTTAAGTTCAGGAATCCAAAAGGACAGATCAATGTCATGGATGTGTCTCTGAAACTTATGGAGGCCAAGTTAGTGGACCTGGGTAAACTCCAACACACCCAGTTTGGCAGGGACCTTCACCCGGCCCTGAGGGAAATAGAAGGCGAAGCTGGAGGGGTGACGAGGATGAAGAAGCTGCATGCGGCCTTGGTGAAGGATGACGCATGGAAGAGGTGGGTCTTCACGAAGGATCATACGATCTTGGAGGGGACGGCCGCACCACCCCCCACCAATAAAGCGGGAGAGAAGGAGTTGGCGGAGAAGGCCTTGTTCCTTCGGAAGGCAGCTGAGATCCTGTCTTTTTTTCATCATGCCAAGAGCTGTATATCAAAGAGCTAGCGGCTGAGAAAGAAAAGAAGGAGATGGAGGCAAAGATTGCATTAGCCAAGGCGGCGGGAACAAAGGGACCGAGATATTCCTCTGGATCTTATATGGCTCCCTCGGGCCGCTCCGCCCCGTCAGCCCACACAGCCCCTTCGGCCCCTGCGACTAGCTCAGCGCCTACCACTGTCTTTGTCAACAGTAATGACAAAAAGGACAGACAGGCTATCATACAGGCCTTCCAAAAATATACAAAGTCCGATGCCACTGCTCTGACGCTGTATGCAGAGACAGCGAGTCAGAAGGACACGGATGCGAACCTTCGAGACAAGCTCAGAAGAATTGATGCTTGTATGAAGCAGCATCCAACGGACGAAACACAGGAGTATGAGGCGTTGTACACCTTGTTGGACCCATCAATCATCACACAAGGGTTTGATGTTGGGGAATACAAGGCGATGAGAGCGGTAGAGGTGGCGGCTAGGAGAGCAGCCTCAGACCTGCAATGCACGGTGCCAGTTGCCGTCCTCTTGCAATACTTTAAAACTCATGGGTATCAGCACCTGTGCACTGGTACTTTGATTGGGTTTGAGATTTTTCAAGAGGTAAACGAAGGGCTGGGCATTGGCACGAGGTTGGCAGCGATCCTCACTGAGGTCAGCGCCAAGTACGGGCTCTTTTATAGCCGGAAGTCTATCATTTTGTACTTCCTGAGTGCTTTGTGTACACGACACCCGAGCAAGCTCGCAAGGATCATACAGTCCTGTCCGACCTTCACGGCGGTGAAGACGGTGGATTTTTTAGAAACGAATATATACGAGAGGACTGTAGCGGCTACTCCGCCGGGCGACCTGTTCAAGGAGGTGCTCGACGCGTGTTCCGAATTGGACACGGCCACCGAGTCATTCTCCAGTGCCGCGACACAGGGGGTTGGAGGTGCTCAAGCAGCACATGCAACTCGAACGGCAGGTCTCAAGAGGGGGAGAGATGATGAGCCGACGCCGTGCTACCGCTATTTTTCATACATGGCGTGTAAGCATGAGGCACAGAAAGGAGTAGGCGATTGCCTCTTCAGCCACGACTCTCTTGATGATAGGCAGCGAAATCTTTTCCTTAGAGAGCTCGAAGGCATGAAAAAGACCATGTACGCCATGTACAAGAAGAAGTTGGAGGAGGGGAGGTGGAATGCGAATATGGTCTCGGATGCGGAGTTCCGGGAGGCCATCATTTACTTCCTTGACAGAATGAAGAGAAGGGAGAAGAGAGAGACATCGGGCCGATCAAAGGCGCCGACTAGAGGAGGAGGAGAGACGAGAGGATCGTCACGAGGGTCCCGAGGGACACCAAGAGGGGCGGCACCACGAGGACGAGGCTTTCGTGGAAGGGGAGGACGGACCCCAGCGCGCCCTCCCAGAGGACACGGATACTGGAATTATAGCACCAGTTCCAGCTCCAACTACCCCCAGCAAGCTTATACCGCTACGGAGGGGGGACGTCAAGACGAAGACACCGGCTCAGGTGAGCGTGTTGTCGTCGTAGACTGACGGGAGGAGAAGAGAGAGGAAAAGAAGAGAGAGAAGGAGATAAAAACTGTTCTTTTTAATTCGACAGTCACAGTTATGCCTACTGTTGATGAACAGGATACGAACGGTTCCGTTCCTCCCAGACGTGAAGGTGAAGGCACACAGCCTCACAAGCCTCAAGGTAAGCACTTGCTAGTTCATCCTTCGAGAGCTAATATGATAAATGATGCGAATAGGAAGGCGAAGAAGGCGATGGAGGAGAGGAAGCCGAAACCAAAGGCTAGGTCTTCACCTACGAAGAAGCAGCGGACCGTACCCCCGCCAAAGGACTCAATAGTCTCTGCTATAGACACGAGTACACTCGGTGTACCAGACTCTGTCCAAAAGACACTCGAGATACCGGAAGCCCCGGAGACTCAAGAAGTTAAGTTGGCGGAAAAGGGGGGAGAACGAGAAGAGGACAAGAAACTTGAGCTTAGACTCAAAACCCTAGAACGAAAAATTCATGTGCTAGCGGCTAGTTTACATAGACCAGACGCGCTATGCTACACTGACCTCTTTTGTGAAACTTTACAAACCACATTAAAAGTTGGTAATGATACGATGGCGAATATTAATATTGTCGGCCAGAAGTTTTTGAATAGTCACCGGACATGGGTGGACAAAAACATTAGAAAAACAAAGGGGACCCTAAAAGGGGTAGGCAGCCGTACGGAAATTACGGGCATCGTCACATTAATTTTCAAATTGAAATCCGGTCGAGTATATCGTGCGGACCTCTATGTTGTCCCCGATTACCACGGTTCAATCCTGCTGTCGTATGACCAATTGGCTACGATGGGGGCTGTGATCGATTGCGCCGCACGGCGGGTGATTTATGGAGTGAAGAATGGAGAGGAGGAGGATATTAATCCGATGACTGCTACTGACTCATACGAGGCTTTTGAGCTGAGTCTAGCAACGGAGAGGAAAAAGTTGGCCTTCGTACATGAGGCAACTGAAGCCTATGTACACCCCTATGTCACAGTGCCGGAGGAACTGACCTGGACCGACAATTGGGAGACGGAGATGCAGGCGTATACGGTTACGATTCCCGCATGGGACAGAAAGTCTATTGATGACTTAGTCGTAGCGCGTAATGAGGAGATAATATGTGTTGCGAAACAGTGCCCGTCGTTGGCCAGATTCGCAGAAGGTGGCGGGGCAGATGTCCATATTACTAATGGCTACTGTTACCATGCGAAGGTGTCAGATGAGAAGAGAGAGGCGTTTGTGCCAAGGAGGAAGGGCGTATCCCCGATACTCCAGCGGATGACATTACAACTTTTATCACGAACTTTTGGGGCGATGTGCCTACCTGGTCGCGCTCATTAACTGAAGTGAAAAAGTGTCTACGGACTCTATTTGAGAGTAACAAGCCGTATACTGTCATTCTGCCATACAATGAGAAGGCGATCTGGGCACAGGAGATAAGGGACCGGCTTATTGATCATCCTATACCTGTTCCTTCTCGCAAGCAACAGTTAGTGGTGGCTTGTCGACTCGGGTCTCGGGAGCAGAGCAGTGCATACAAGCAAAAGCTCAGAGCCCAGGACAAGTTGAAATTGATACCTCAAGCTTTCACATGCTTTGATGGTTTCTACACCCGTAAGGCTCCGATACAATACGCGAACCTTATTGATATGCTTGTCGGGCTGGGTCATGATGATGAGCCGGACACAGTCACGTATGAAAGAACGGGACTAGACGATTTGTCCGAGGAAGATTTGAGTTTGGAGGAGGACTTAGCGCCCCTCAAGGAGCATAAGAAGATGTCGGAGGAAGATTTCCAAGCGGCGGCGCGGAAAATTTTAGAAGAAGGAGTGGGTTCGGAGAGAGAGAAGGCGTTTCTCAAAGCTAAGATGGAGGCGTACAGAGAAATTTTCGACCCTCCTCGGGCAGGTGGTGTAAAGTCGGATGACTTCACTGCTGTCATTTACAAGCTACCGGGTGCAGAGCCATCTCCGGCACCACGGAGGGCAAATTTGAGCATACATGAGGCAAAAATAGCGGAGAAGAATGTGAGACAGTTGCTCGATGAGGACTTTATTGAGAGATCTACATCTCCAATTGTCTCTCAACCGAAAATCGTCCCTAAGCCAGGAGGAGAATGGCGCTTGACGATCAATTATGCCCGTGTGAATAAGGTGCTAGAGGAAGAGAGAAATCCTCTGCCGACCTTAGAAGAAGGCAGAAGGGTGCTGCGGAATGCTAAATTCTATTCGGTCATTGACCTCAAGAACGGCTTCTGGCAGATACCACTGGACGAGAAATCCAGATGGCTGACTGCATTCGTTGTGGGTATGGAAATATACCAGTGGAAGGTGCTTCCAATGGGACTCAAACAGGCCCCGGGGCTCTTTCAGAAGGCGATGCAGAAGATGTTGAGCGGTCAATATGACGACCAGTCGGAGGATGGTTTTATGAGAAGGAGAGGACAGAAGGCGGGAGAATATGCATTTTGTTACATCGATGACATCATCGTATACTCTAACACAATGGAAGAGCATATCGATCACTTGTCAGATGTCTTCAGGCGCATCGGAGCTTTTGGCCTGAAATGCAACCTAAAGAAATGTCAGCTTGCCAGGACAAGTGTGACGTATTTGGGTTACGAGCTTTCTCATAATAGGGTCTCGATATCGCGCGAAAAGAGGGAGGAGATCATGAGTAGACAGTTGCCAAAGAATCGCACGGAGTTACACTCTTTTCTTGCGATGGCACAGTACTACAGCCATTTCATACCCGATTGGGGTGCAACTCGGGCTAAGCTGGAGAAGATGATTGATTTTGGAGACTTTGAGAAGTGGGATGAGGAGGCTTTGCAGGCGTTTAATACGCTCAAAGATATCATTTATAAAGATCCCAAGGACGGCGGATTAGTACTTATGATGCCCGACTTTACGAAACCGTTCGTAGTCGACACGGATGCATCTAAGTTTGCGATTGGCGCGGTGCTGCAACAAGAAGATGAGGAGAAAAAGTTGCGCCCGATCATGTTTATTAGTAGAAAGCTGTGTGCGGCGGAGCGAAATTACTGCACGCGACAGAGGGAGGCGTTGGCAGTAGTATGGGCTCTCAAGAGGCTCAGAGAATACTTGTGGGGAGGACCTCTATTCACGGTTAGGACCGATCATCACAACCTTCTTTGGTTGATGAATCATGAACAAACCGGCCGTTTGGCGCGGTGGCAAGCTTTCTTGTCATGTTTCAATTTCACGATGGTCTACTTACCGGGAAAGCCAAACGTAGTCGCTGATAGCCTTTCCAGGCTAGAGTTTCAGTCGGAGGTGTCGGCTCTCGTATCATCAGTGGAGATGATGGACCTGTCCACGGACAAGGTATACGAGGTGAGCCACATAGAGGCGATGCAGATGGCAAGAGGCGTTCGTTATGACCGCACGGGTCTACGATATAGTCCTCAAGGCCCGGAGCATGGCATATGCTGTGAGGCGCATGTTCTCGAAGACGCTGAGTGGTCTTATGAGGCATACGAGAACGCGAAGGCGAATATAAAAGAAGAGGAGGAGACGACTGAGGTCTGTACTGAACCTCCACAGGAAAATCGAAGCGAGCTTGATGAAGACCCGGAAAGGGTAGGAGTAAGGTTGGAGGACGGTACTATTCATATCGCCTCGCCTACCGCGTGGAGGCAGCAACAGGCGACGGATCCGGAGTTCAAGGAGCTCATAACGTTATACAAGAACCCTAATGAGCTTAAAAAGACTCCACAGATCAAAGATCAGATGAAGGAGATGGCGTGGAGAGATGGGCTATTGTGGTACAAGGGCCAGCATGGCAAATTTGCATCACAGCCTGACAAATGGACTCTCTGGGTACCCGAGAAGCTGAGGCGCTTTATATATGTCGCAGCCCATAACTGCCCCTTACTGGCACATCCGGGTCGACAAAGAACTCATTGGTTCATAGCGAGGCGATTTTGGTGGAAAGGGATGAAGGAGGAGATAGACAGGGAAGTGGACGCATGCATCCCATGCAAAACCACAAAGACACCGCTGAAGGCGAACTTTGGCCTGATCGGTACATTCCCGTTACACGCCGGGATGTTTGAATTTTTACACATCGATCATGTGGGACCTTTCACCGAATCGGCAGAAGGGTACAGATACCTTCTTACCGCAATAGATCGAGCCACCAATTATGTCTGGGTTGTTCCTGTTAAGGACGCTACAGGCAAGACAACTGCGGAGGCTCTGATCGATAGGATCGTCTCGCAGATCGGAGTGCCTAGAAAGATATGTTCTGATCGAGGTTCTGACTTTAATAATGAAGTCATCGACAGACTATCTAAGTACTACGGGATGAAATGGCAATATGTTACTGCCTATAACCCGAGAGCGAATGGCAAGATCGAGCGGGTACATAGACCTCTCAAAGCCTCGCTTAAGATGTACTGTATGAAGAAGGAGAATCAGAGAGCCTGGGTGGAGGCAGCACCTTCATTTGCCTTTGCAATGAACTGTCTACCCTCATCGGCATTAGGAGGAGCCAGGAGCTCAGTCTCGCCATATCAATTGGTTTACGGCCGAGAGCCTAATATCCCAACCTCACTTCTGCATCCAAAAGACACTTGGGCAGATGAGGATGAGTTGTTCGGGATGAGACTAAGAGCGAAGATGGAGGCGGAACAAATAGTTGCGGCGCACAGGGAGGCGGAGCGCAGAAAGACTGACGCACAAGGAGTGCGACAAGCGCACTTAGATCAAGTCCGTTTCCAGGTTGGGGATATTGTACTCTTGTACCATCCTCAAGTCCCTAAGGGGGTTAGCTCTAAGCTGTTTACCCACTGGAAAGGACCATACCAGATCATGGAACAGATGGGACCTCTGAATTATAAGATCAGGGGTAGAGGGAAGGTGCAGATTGTGAATGTTCGAAGGCTGATCAAATATGACCCCTTCTTACTTGAGGATGAATCCGTTGAGGAGGCGTTGAAACGGATGAAGGAGGACTTCAAAGAGGTACCGCCTATACAGAAGGAGGATACATTAGAGGAGGAGAATGCCTATCGGGCACCTGTCACGGAGAAGGAGGAGACCGAGAAGGAGAGTAAGGAAGACTCAAACCGCAAAAGCGCGGCGGGGACTCAGTCTAAAGCCCCCATAGTCCGCGGCGGTACGAAGGAGAAGTTCACGGAGGCGCAGAGGAGGAGAGCGCAAAACGATCTCATCTTCGACCAACCGAGGAAGGTGGCAAGGTCGACGCGAGCGACGGATGTCCATGGAGGAGGAGGGGAGAAGGACACTAACCCGAACGCGGGTAATGTGGACATTCGACATGTGCGATGGAAGGAAGGAGAGGCGATTGCGGCCATCAAGTGGGTCCGAGACGCTTTTTATCTGTTGAGACCGGCAGAATCTCATGTTGCCGATGACACTCTCTCAGATCTTTATCTCATGCGAGCTGTGGCGGTCCCGCAGACTACACGGGCAGCACGGACATCGAAGAGATCCTTAGCAGCAAAAACGATACAACCGGTACTCCATTTTTGGAGAAGCATGGACCCTGTTGAGGATCCAAAAGCTAGACAATATTTACCGGTGTACAAAGACGCGAAAAATCTCGAGACATGGGATGATACTATTACCCTTCGAGACAAAGACCACACTGCGTGGACTATTCAGTCACTGCCTAGAGGAGTGCTTGATATTCCTTTTGACTTATCTTTGGGCGCCATCTATACAAAATATGGGACATTCTGGAGGAGTCGAAGTTTGACTTGACTTTTGTTGGCGGCCCGCCACCTGGCAAAGGGGTTCGCGCAAGGCGACGAAGGCAGTAAGTGACATTTTTTTCTTTTATCACGCGTCGGACATTGAAAGCTGCATGTGGATTAATCTCATAGTGCCCATGTCAGATCATGTCTTATTAAAATGTTTTTATACCATTGTTGTTACTTGGCATTTTTATCGCAACATATGAGTGCGAGGGTCAATCGGCAAATGGATACGACACCGTATAAGGGGATCGCTTGTGAGTTTAGCGATGGTGTTCCTGGTACGACCCTGCTTCAAGTATCCAGGGTGATGTTCTCAAAAAATGTTCTCATAGTAGACATATTGGATTTTTTTCTTTGGATATACTTAATATCGTCATACCAGCACGGTCCGTCTCTACTTGTGTCGGCATATCGCATGGTCGGGCTCACTCACCCCGGCTTTGGATATAGTTATTAGGTCTGGCCCCCTAGTACTATATTAAGGTAACCGATTGAATACAAGGGTATGTTATTAAAAGACAATGTATTTACTGATCGGAAGTGTTTTTGGAGAAGGAGAAAAATTATAACGCTGCTTTTATTGCAATAGTAATACTATTTGTTCTTGACATACTGCCTCAGAATTAAGTTACGGGGGGGACAACAAGTGTGGAAGGAGGAGTTTTTATTTACAAAAACGAGGCTGGAGATGTATAGTTGACTCGTGTCTGGCGTATGCGTTTTATATATCCACTGCACCGTCTATCCGTGGGTTAATGCACTTAGTTGCGACACCCCGTAGCGTTTGTGCAGAAAAGAAATCAGCAATTATAATGACGAAAATATTGCATATTTCCGTCATAAAAACGGGAAGGTGTACTGTAGGCATCACCCCCCGGATAGCAGGTAAAAAGTACCCTTTTTTTGGTGTCAGGTGCACCTAGTTTTTTCCCATTATTTTCAATATCGTTTGGCCGGATTTGACCTAATGCCATTTTAACCTTGGTCTGTTGCCGTTTTCTTTTCGGCTTCACTGAGCTAATATAACGAGACATCATTCTCTTTTGGGGATTTGTGTCTGGTTGTATTACCGACTTTTTATTGAGCTATCTTCGGGGATTGTAACCTTGGAGTCACCAGCACAAGGCTGATTTCTTTTCTGGCTTGTTTTTGGCACAGCAGAAAGAAAAATTGGACAGACCTATCTCTTCTGAGTAGGTGTTCCAAAAAACAAATACTCCAGCACATCCCCACACAGCTCTTTTTGCAAAACTAGACGTCTAGGCGTTTGTGAGTAGGTGTCTCAGTACCCTCTCCACAGCCTGTATCTGTGTCCTCACAAGGAGGCCAGACACCAGACCTCGTAGCTGTTCTTTCTTTCTTTCTTTTTCTTTCTTTCTTTCTTTCTTTCTTTCTCTCTTTCTCTCTCTCTCTCTCTCTCTCTATATATATATATATATATATATATACATATATACATATATATGTGTGTGTGTATGTATCTTTCTCTCTGTCTCTCTGTCTCTCTCTCTCTCTCTCTCTCTCTCTCTCTCTCTCTCTCTCTCTCTCTCACACACACACACACACATACACACACACACACAAACACACACACACACACACACACACACACACACACACAGTCACTCACTCACTCTCCCAAAGTGTATACAAAAGGGTCAATATACACATACATACATACATACATACATACATACATACATACATACATATATGCATACCAATAACCTGTATGGCAGGTGGTTGTTGTGGTATTGGTCCGGAGTACATTACAAGGCTGAGAGAGCTGCTAGAAGAGAAGAAATGGCTGGAACTGCAGAGGCCGCTCTAATCCTTTTTCTATCAATATTCGTACACCACAATATGATGCTGCGGCTGCGAGAGCTTCGTTAACAATTTTTCCACTGAATGACTTTTTACTGGAATAATTGAAAAACGCTTGCTTTTCGTTGAGCTGAACTTCAAACTTCGGGAACTTCCGAAGCATGTACCGGTTTATTAAACCTGTAGTCTGCCTTTTTCTCTCTATGTTCACACTAGCTTTTACCGATGTTCGCTTTCATACATGCTTTCTTTTCAGCGGGAGTCTACGAAAAGCGTTACACTTTTTAGACCGGAATATATTATCGTTAGGCCGGACAACGGGAATTGGCTGGTGTTTGCCTTGGTTGTTTTTGGCTCCCGGCCCGCTCCGCTAGTCTCCCACATCCGGACAGTGCCACGGTTGTTGATATTATTGCTGTTGACATTCAAGACAACAAAAAAAAT
>WBZZ01000883.1:127500-130000 GCA_019918135.1 Paulinella micropora | reverse complement strand
AGAAATGAAGATGGGCGTGGTGAAAAGTGGGATGGTTCAGTAGATCACAAGAACGACATTTAATTAGGCACACTTGAGGTGTTTTGAAAGTGTGACGGTGGAAAAGTAAAGCAGGCCAAATTAGACGCAAATGCGGTTAATTTTTCCCACCAGCAAAGAACATCAAAGAACATCTGCTTGTTTCTGTTGAGTTCCACACGATGCTGGCGACAAGAAGATCGCTTCGTTTTCTTCGCAGATCATCCATGTCTTCTTTCTGTTCGAGTTCTTCGGCCGAGAAACCTGTGCTTGTTGAGAATGTTGGCAAGGTAAACTTCGCACAACTTCTCAACTCGTTGACCCATGACTTCCAGTTGTTTTGGATGGTTCCCTCACACTATTTGTCATTCGGTTTGATAACTTTCTGTAGATTCGAGTGCTAACCTTAAATAATCCTCGAGCCCTCAACGCCCTGAACTGTGAAATGATTAACCTTATGAGAGCAGCAATCACAGAAGATCCGTCTGTTATCGTCATGCAAGGTATTTTCAAATCTCCCTCTGCGTACACGACTACACTTGCACGAGCGAACGTAAGAGATACAAAAGATCTTTTGATGTCACACGAGAGAGATCGAGAGAGAGAGAGAGAGAGTGAGAGAGATCGAGAGAGAGATCGAGAGAGAAAGCCTAAACAACAATAACAAAAGTTATAGAACACTTCGAACGAAAGCCTAAACAAAGTAATAGAAGAAAGAGCTGGTGCAACCCCATAATAAAGAGGCAAATAAGAAAAAAGCACCTACTATATAAAAAATGGAGAGATAACTCGACAGCAGAAAACAAACAAACATACAGACTACAGAAGTCCAAAGTCGACAAAATAATACACAAAGCCAAAAAAGACGAAATAATGAAGACGCTAGAAGAAAATAAAAACAACCCAAAGAAACAACACAGAAAACTCAGAGAGTTAGTACCAACAAACCACCGAGAGTGTCACCAACCACAATACAATACAACAACAAAACATACACAAACCCAATAGAAATAGCAAACGCACTCAACGATCATTACATAACAATAGGCAAAAAAACAAGCAACAGCATACCAACAATCGAACATAAACAACAACAAGAAGAGAAAGCGGAAGAAAACAAACAAACATACCCAAGCTTCAAACTACATAACACAACAGAAGACATTGTAAACAAAACACTTAAAAACATAAACAGAGATAAAGCAGAGGACATATATAAAATAAAACCAACACTTATAAAAGACATGCATGCCTCCCTCACACCTATACTCACCAACCTTTTCAACAAAGCCATAAACGAAAATAAATACCCAGATGCACTCAAAACAACAAAAGTAATTGAACTATACAAAGCAAGTGACACAAGCATGCCAGCCAACTACAGACCGATATCACTACTACCCATAATAGCTAAAGTGTTTGACACGATAATAAATAAACAAATAATGGACCACCTAACAAAACATAACATAATATCACACACACAATACGCATTCCGACCTAACTCAAACACAACCATGACAATCCAAACAATAATAAACCAAATACAAAAACATAAAGACAAAGAAGAATTAGTGCTAGCATTATATGTGGACCTCTCAAAAGCGTACGACACAGTAGAGCATTCAAAGCTACTGGACAAACTTCGGCGAAATTTTAATTTCAACGAAGAAACAGTCCAATTCTTTGCATCCTACTTCTCGAACCGCACCCAAGAGGTCCACACACAATATGGTAAATCTTACAAACGCACCATCACACACGGCATACCACAAGGAAGCACATTATCAACGACCTTTTTCCTACTCTATATCAATGACATAATCAATATCATACAACAAGGAACAGTATATACATATGCAGACGACACAACACTCATAATAACATCCAAAACTCCCACAGACCTACAACAAAAAACACAAATAGAAATAACAAAATTAATAAATTACCTCCACTCTAATAACCTAGTACCGAACCCAACAAAAACAACATACACAATTTTTCATAAAACAAAACAAGATATCACAATAACAATAAACAACCACACCCTCGAGCAATGCAAACATGCAAAACTCCTGGGAATAACACTACAACACAACCTTAAATATGATCAACACATCAATAACATAATCCGTAAACTCCAACCCACAATCAACTCATTGCTTTATGCTAAAAGATATCTAAATATAAAAACAATGAAACAATTATACTACACACACATATACCCACACCTCATACAAAACATCTCCATCTGGGGGACGCATGACAACAAAAAGAAATACATACAACCACTCATAAAAATACACAAAAAAAATAATCAGAATAATTGCAAAAATACATTACCGCGCGCACACCAAACCAATACTAAACCAACTGAAACTACTTGACATCACCCACCTATATACACTCCGTGTATGCATAGAAAATCACCCATTCATTTACCCTAAAAAACACCTCAACAGACCACTCCACAATAACACCT
>WBZZ01000883.1:102500-105000 GCA_019918135.1 Paulinella micropora | reverse complement strand
ACTTTTGGCGCTTTTTTGTCTTTTGCGTCACTGAGCTGAATACTAATAATATTAATATAACTGACGAGACATCATCATTTATGGAAGTGGGTAATCCAATTCACACTGCCACCCTATCTAAGAGGACAGCACGTGAAATGCTATTTTCCCAGTGGCAGCCATGTCTCCGAACAGCCATACCGATGAACCTGCCTCTATGTCCTTGATATTCACGACTCAGAGTCGGTTTTCGTTTTGCGCATGGCCCCGGTTGTCCACCGGGGCCGACTCTATCAGGCTCATTGAGGTGTATTGTGTGATTTTTATCAGTGCCACTGAGATTTATGCGAGTTTTCGTCTTTTCGTATTATGAAGGGGGGCCCGAGAGTCACGGTACTATTAATACTAACGGCTATTTTTACACATGCCGCGTGACTTTCGGAAATAAGTAGCCTACACGGTGATTCACGCCGACACTATGTTATGCCACGGTGTTCTCGAGAATGTGTTCTAACAGACCTCAGTCATTGTTTTTCCGATCATCTACGACGAGGCCGTGACAGCCTGAGGATCAGTGTCATCGGTTTACGTTCTTATTATTATTAATAATTATGAAATTTTACCTTTTCAAGTTTGTTCTTTTGTATTAATTATTAATAGTGTAAAGTGATTTTATGAGATCACTTTTCCACACCGGGCCAGTATCAGATTTTTCTAGTCTTTTTGAGGCGGTTAGTAACTATTACCAAAGTTTACTAGTCAGTGCGGAATCACTTCATGGCAGGGTCTGCACTGCCACGCCGTGACGCGTTTTCTTGCTTAGAAATAGAACTGCAAGGGAGGGAGCAGGGCCCCCGCTGAAGCATAGTTTTGCTCGGCCCGGTCCCCTAATCTCCCACGTCGCATCAATACGTTCTTATTAATACTAATAAATACTAATAAA
The DNA here is from genome assembly GCA_019918135.1 of Paulinella micropora. Taxonomy (NCBI): domain Eukaryota; phylum Cercozoa; class Imbricatea; order Euglyphida; family Paulinellidae; genus Paulinella; species Paulinella micropora. Next base: position 104,078 of record WBZZ01000883.1, on the reverse strand, counting down.
TTTCTCTTTCAGTATTTATCAAGTTGTGTTTGGTTATATTACCTGGTCACCTCAAGCCGGTGACTCTTCCATTGAACTATCGTTGGGGATAGTATTAATACAGGCCGGGCCGGCCTGTTTAGTAGACATATTAGTTGAATACTAAATTCACAGGAAATATTTTGACACGCCAGCCTACTCCGAGTCGGAGTCAGAGATGTGCCTCAGTATTATTAATATTAATAACATTACTTCAAGTTTATTAATATATGTCTCGGAAGAAAAGGAAAAGGGACTTCAACAAGATGTATTACCGTAATATTAACACATTTTATTAATAACACAGTAGATGTACGGTACAGTAATAAATAATATTGTTATTAATATTACGTCATTATTACCGTAAGCCGCCGAGAGAGAGAGAGGGGGGGGGGGGGGGGGGGGGGGGGGGGGGGGGGGGGGGGGGGGGGGAGGGAGGGAGGGAGGGAGAGAGAGAGTGAGGGAGAGAGAGAGAGAGAGAGAGAGGGGGGGGAGAGAGAGGGAGAGAGAGAGAGAGAGAGAGAGAGAGAGAGAGAGAAAGAGAGAGAGAAAGAGAGAGAGAGAGAGGGAGAGAAAGAAAGAGAGAGAGAGAGAGAGAGAGAGAGAGAGAGAGAGAGAGAGAGAGAGAGAGAGAACGCAAAACCAAACTAAAAGGTGATGATCACACTTGAATGAAATCTCAGTAGTATTTTTATGACATATCAAGTTATACATATATACATAGCATGTGTATATTAGATACTGATAATACAACAAACAGACATAAATTTTGCATAGAAAGGAAACGACCTCTCTGTATATAATATTAAACAATCCATGTTTGTATGCATGTTTGCATTTATATGTCCAAACATGCAGGTATGCACACACGGTCTCAGGTCTGTGTAAGTATGTTGGGCTGTGTGTTTGTAAATCTGTCTACTTTTGGTAAGTGTATATTTACGTTTCTATCTACGAGAGTCAAGAGATATGTATGTATGTATGCATGCATGCATGTATGTATGTATGTATGCATGTATGTATGTATTTATGTATGTGTATGTATGATGTATGTATGTACGTATGTATGTGTGTATGCATGTATGTATGTATGTATGTATGTATGTATGTAGGTATGTATGTATGTATGTGTGTGTGTATGTATGTATGTATGTATGTATGTATGTATATATGCACATATGCATGTATGTGTATGCATATGCGTATATATGTATGAAGCGGGAGAATCTAGTCCGGAAGTAATTTATCCATCTATGCATGCATGTATGTATGTAATGTATGTAATGTATGTATGTATGTATGTATGTATGTATGTGAATCAAAGGCCGCCACTGGCGTCGGCTTAGCTCATAAGCATTAGCTTTAGCTTGAGCTAACCTTAAGGGTGCGGTTGTCGACCGGCCGGCCCTAAAAAAGATAGAGAAATTCTTCCGTATTTTGCGTTTGATTTGTTTGTTTTTGCATGTTTGACTGTCTGCCTCCTATTGCCTGTACACCAAATTTTGTGGGTATATTCGCGGCTAAATTCACTTTTGTCTGTCCAAATGCCAATCGAAACTT
>WBZZ01000883.1:50000-57500 GCA_019918135.1 Paulinella micropora | reverse complement strand
TTTCAAGTGGTTAAAAAAAAAAAAAAAAAAAAAAATTCAATATTAATATTAAAGCTTTGATTTCCAGTATCGAAATCAATGAAAATTTATTATAATTATTAAAATCTAACCTCTAACAGTGCGACTCACACTTGAGTCATAGTCATTTTTAGGCTGATGCCGCGTGGCATCACTGTCTTTGAGAGGGTGCCTAAGCGTGTTTCCGCTTCTTGGAGAGGGGTTTGCCGTGCTGTTTATGCCAGGCGTGACACTTACGTCCTTTAGAGTTACATAGAGGCATGTTTGGTCCACAGGTCGCGCAGTGATACTCAGTAAAATTCACCTTCTTCTCTGCGTACGCATACAGGCACACACGGCATCTACGTCTCTTCGCCCTCTCCAAACTACCAGGGAAGGCGTCACCTGCCTCCCGCTTCTTCTTAACCTTATCTCCCTGAACGGTCATTGGATACCTGGACAGAAGCATGCATGAGAGTGGGTTGGGGTCGATACTACCCGGTTCTGTCACACGGGGATGGGCAAGAATAGCATCTATTTCAGTCTGATCGACCTTCCTTAACAGCCCTTTCGCGACCAAGAATTTGAAATAGCCCGGCCTGCCATCACCTTTCATTAGATTAAGGTTGGCCAAAACAGTGACAGAAAATTTGAGATAATGCCTGTACGCGTTGGTGAGAATGAAGTCCTGAATCAAAATGAAGAAATCTACCTTAGCCCAATTATGGGTGGCAACAGAGAGGTTGAGAGAATTGGACCCGTGGCGAGCGGCATTGAACATATCGACTGCGTTAAAAGCTGAATAATACAAAGCTATGGCCTGGCAGCGCGGGACTTGTGGCTGTAAGTGAGGAAAAAGGGCATTCCGAGGTTTACCCGCCAACTTGAAGTAGTAGAGCAAGTAGCTATAATCTGCTGCTGATTATGATCGTTTTGATTTACTGCGAGCAGCTTAACCCCATCCTTTTCGCATGTAGCTGAGGCTAAATTCCCCTTGGCCCCGCCCCTTGAGCTATGAAGTAACCTCACTGGAAACCCTGAGTGCGCAGTCTTAACCATGCCCACAAAACATGCACTTTTTTTCATCTCCATGGCTGTTTTGACAGAGGCAAACCACGAATCACCAACAAAGATACGGCCCGTTCCCCACCACGGCTTCGTCAACCTAAGCGTAGTTGCAGTAGTAACCCCCAGAGCAGCCGCAAACTCTTTTTGTCGATCTCTCACTTGCCCCTCAACCATCTCCATTGCGATTCAGATGCCCGATTCCACGTCACAGGCTGTATGATACTCGCTCCCAACAGGGATCTGCTTCCTGGGGACCACCAGTTTGCCAGGCATTTTATCTCCTGTATTCTGCCCCATGCTTTCATCAACAGTAATAATAAGTCCTGGCACTATGGATTATATTGCTCTGCCTTCTTGCCAACTGCCTCAGCAAAAGCACGAATGGGGAGAAAAAGGTCAGTGTCTGATGAGGGGGGGCCAAATGTCAAACATCTGAAAATAGCATCGAACCGATTGAGGGCCATAAACTTACCAAAGTCATCCCCCGGCAGGCCGTCTGTGCCCACTTCACTTACCTTACCCCAGCGACACCTCCTGCGGCCCCTATCTGCTAATTATATACGAATTAGGAGGCCTAAAAACGCCCAAAACTCATCCTCTGTAAGGGGGGATCTCATACGGGGGGTTGGATCTTTTGCGAGCTCCACGGAAGTGAGGTTGAGTATAGTTGGCAACATCTCAGTAGGGAAAAAATGCATAAAGTGCCTGCAGTTGATACAAAAAAAAAAAAAAAAAAAAAAAAAAAAAAAAAATTACAAATGACGCAAAAAAACGGTAGCAAAGTGGACACCATGATTAAGAAAAAAACAGCATCAAAAACTAAACTAGAAATTTTATCTTCTCTCTTCAATCTCTCTGCAAGTTTATAACATAATTCAAAAAAAAGGGGGGGAACAGAAAGAGGAAGTCTCGAGGAGTTGTCATGCTGCTGGCATATATAAATAAAAGTCAACAGAGGGAGAAATTTGAGTACGTACAGGGTGGGGTCGATGTCAAATTTTTGATCCATCGACGACCTCGCCTTGTGGCGAGGTCGATCGCTGCTCGGGTCCACGGTCTGAGGACCCAAGACCCAGTTAAATCCCTTACATATGAGTTTTGCTTTCTCTTCAGCTACTTGCTGGGGTATGTAAGGGCTGGGGTTGTAAACAGGAGGGCCTTCGTCGTCACCCCCCTCCTCATCATCGTCGTTTTCCTCCTCCACCTTCTGCTCCTTCTCATCCTCCTTCTGCTCTTGCTCCTGCTCCTCCTGCTCCTCCTCTTCGTCCTCTGAAACCTCCATTTCCACCTCTTCTCTGTCACCATTTAGAAACTTATAAAACCCCCCTGCCTGCAAGGGGCAAGGTTCGCAGTTCTTCTCAAACACATAATAATCCTTCCCATCAAAACGCATGGTAACCAATGCTTTCTCTTTCTTGGATTCTCATTTTTTTAGTGTCCCCAAAGCACCTATGTCAAGGTAAGTCGGATCACTAAATTTTTTTCTTGGCCCAGGCCCTGCCAAACTTCGCAACAGCGATCGAAAGGGTGCTGCCCACCTCCATCTTTTTTGCTCGCAACGACTTCACGTGGAAAAAAGCCAATCTGAGGGCCAGCGCTTGTCAAATTATTTAAATAACTTCTACTCAAAGGACTGAGCAGAAATTTTACCAGTCGATTTCTAGACACTTTTCCTATATTTTTCTAGAGTTTATTTTACAAAATCAGCACCGGTTGTCTCGGGAGATTTTTTTGAAAACCAGTCACTAAAAAGTGATGCCGGCCGGCATCAGGAGGATACCGGCCGGCATCACCAGGCACATAGACTATATATATATATATATATATATATATATATATGTTCTATCTATCTATCTATCTATCTATCTATCTATCTGTCCGTCTAACTATCTATCTATCTTTGTCAGAGCCTAAGCGGCAGCGAGTGGTCGAGCACTATCTATCTATCTATCTATCTATCTATCTATCTATCTATCTATCTATCTATCTATCTATTTATCTACTTATCTATTCATCCATCCATCCATCCATCTATCTATCTATCTATCTATCTATCTATATCTATCTATCTATCTATCTACTATCTATCTATCTATCTATCTATCTTTGTCAGAGCCTAAGCGACAGCGAATCTATCTATCTATCTATCTATCTATCTATCTATCTATCTATCTATCTATCTTTCTTTCTTTCTTTCTTTCTTTCTTTCTTTCTTTCTTTCTTTCTTTCTTTCTTTCTTTCTTTCTTTCTTTCTTTGTCAGAGCCTAAGCGGCAGCGAGTGGTAGAGCAAGAAAAGGTACATCTATCTATCTATCTATCTATCTATCTATCTATCTATTTATCTATCTATCTATATCTATCTATATCTCTATCTATCTATCTATCTATCTATCTATCTATCTATCTATCTATCTATCTATCTTTGTCAGAGCCTAAGCGGCAGCGAATCTATCTATCTATCTATCTATCTATCTATCTATCTATCTATCTATCTATCTATCTATCTATCTATATATCTATATATCTATCTATCTATCTATCTATCTATCTATCCATCTATCTATATATATATATATCTTTCTATCTTTCTTTCTTTCTTTCTTTGTCAGATCCTAAGCGGCAGCGAGTGGTAGAGCAAGAAAAGGTACATCTATCTATCTGTCTATCTACCTATCTATCTATCTATCTATCTATCTATCTATCCATCTATCTGTCTATCTATCTATCTATCTAGCGAGTGACAGAGCAAGCTTAGGTATTTTCCAGAAGAGCAAATAAAAGATAGATAAATAGATATAAAGATGTTCACCAACTCCGCTATCTCTCTCTCTCTCTCTCTCTCTTTCTCTCTCTCTCTCTCTCTCTCTTGTCTATCTATCTATCTATCTATCTATCTATCTATCTATCTACCAAGTGAGACGGGAGGGGAACGTAGCCTCTTTACTAAAGTAGTAGTAGAAGTAGAAGTAGTAGTAATAGTAGTAGTAGTAGTAGTAGTAGTAGTAGTAGTGGTGGTGGTAGTGGTAGTAGTAGTAGTAGTAGTAGTAGCAGCAGTAGTAGTAGTAGTGGTAGTAGTAGTAGTAGTAATAGTGGTGGTGGTGGTGGTAGTAGTAGTAGTAGAAGTAGTAGTAGTAGTAGTAGTAGTAGTAGTAGTAGTAGTAGTAGTAGTAGTGGTGGTGGTGGTGGTGGTAGTAGTATTAGTAGTGGTATTAGTAGTGGTAGTAGTAGTGGTAGTAGTAGTGGTAGTAGTAGTAGTAGTAGTAGTAGTAGTAGTAGTAGCTATCCCGGTTTGGTTCGGCTGGTCTTAACTCGACTTCTCGCGCACCCTGACGAGGGCACGCCCGAGGGAGAGAGGGGATTGTGCCGGCCCACCCGGTATATAATGGCATTACTCTATGTTTCCGTCTGTCGGTTATCCTTGGCTTGGAGAGTACGGAGTCCCTTCTACGTTAGGTATTCCTCATTCTACAAGTCGTTAGATAGTTGTTATATTATTAAATATTGAGTCACTGTAACAATTTTCCTCTTCCCTGATTATTTTATAATATGATTTTAGTTTATTATATTTATCGCCTGCGATTATTTATCTTTACCATCTCGTGTCAAACTATTTTTCTATGGGTTTTCCAAGTTGCTTCTCTAGTTAACAGTCACTCATCTTTTCCATCGCTATTCTAACTCCTGTTCTTTTTTCACGCGTTTTCAAGTAGTACGTATGTTTCAACAGTCAGTTTTTTAAGTGAAACCGGCCGGGCCGGTGTCTACCTTAGTGGAAAAGTGTTCAGCTGACTGCACACTCTCGATGGTGGTTTACCACCGAAACCGCTTCTCGAAAGCGCGCACAGCAATTCCGAGGCTCGCACAAGGCAAACGATTGTCTTCTCGCAAGAAAGGGAGCGAGGGTCGAACGATCGGTCCTTTGATCTTTCACGTTTTCTGAGTAAATATTTAATTATTAAATAAAATTCAACTAGTACTATCCGTCCTTATGACAAATCAAACTACACTAGTAACTGTAACTCCAGGTAACGTCGGAAATGAAATAGAAATATTTAATAACGTATTTACGTCTAGTACATATGATCTGCGCCTACAGGGGGGGGGGGGATGCACAAATTTATTGAGCTTCAGGACTGTCACATATGTAAGTTCTCCTATGGGCGAGTGGTCGTTAGCATAATAAACATAGATCCGTTAATCTTTATCATATAAAAATTGTACCCTTGAAAACTATAAGTAAAAACATTGAATTTAATGAAAGAATCATTGAAAAATAGTAAAAACTGACTTCAAACCAATCGATTTCCCGTCGCCCACCGCTTTTTCCCAACTAATTTGCACACCCCCACCGGAAAAAACTGGCCACCTTGCCACCTCAAAAAATGGTGCTTGTGATGACCAAAAATCAGAGTCAGTTTTCATATGTTCCTGTATGCTCTTCAATAAATTTTTATATAATATCTTTCTGTGTATGCTTATAATTAAATGTACAAAGGTTTTTTTCAAAAAGGTAACCTTAAGCCTGCAAACAAACCGGCCAAAATCAGCAAAAATAGGGCATATGGCACTCACTCAGAAATTTTTTGATTTAAATACAAGGCCGGCACAAGTACAGAAAGACGGTGAAGGCCCTTGAAATCAAAGAGACTATTTAATAAAAGCATTTTGTACAGAAAGTGCAGAAAAAAATTGAAAATATCTAAACTCGGATAAAGTATGCATGAGAAACACACACAAAAAACACAAAACCCTCTCTAGCCATGACTTTTACCAATCTCGACCCCGCAAAAACCGTCAAATAAAAAAAATTAGTGCGGCCTTCACTTCAAAGGCTACGTATGTCGATAGGCCTGTTTGGTCAAACATTTTTTGGAAATTTTTCTGGTTTCCTCTCCGGGTATTGGCTTGGTCTTGTCAAATATTGCCACAGAAATTCACGGGCCGGCGCCAGTCAAGTGCATCGCAGCAGGTAAATGTTCAAACCACATCGTTTCAAGCAAAAGCAAGCATGACGCAAGTGTTTTTTTAAGAAAAAGGGTGTGGCTCACTTCTTGAAATCCTCATTGTCGACTCCAAAGTTCAGATTTCAGGACATAGCAAGTATGGCGTTTTTAACTGAAAAATGCTGTTTGCATGATGCACTCTACACTCATTTTTACGCACAAGTGCACAAATGAATTCACATGTTATGTTGAGTAATCCTGCCTAAGGGTTTTTGCAGAGGAGTACGGTGGAGAGTGAAAACTAGGAAAACATAGGTCAAAAATTAGTTTGTGAAAATTTGGAACATACTCTGGAACACAGCAATACCTTTAATACACGGACAAACTAAACCTGCGGCTACCTATTCCCAATAAAAACATTGAATTCTATGCAAACAGCACTTCAAAATCTTGAATATTGAATGAGTTTACCTGCTGCGAAGTTGATGGGGCTCTAACGACCACTAGAACCTACATATTTTGCATTTGTGATTATCATCTGATCACTGGCTGGTATTATTACTGCGTACAATGCGACCAAGAGGAAAAATCATTGTTTTTTAGTTCATATGAAAGTTCAAAATAAGCATGAAGAGTGATTGAAATTGTAGTTAACTTGATATTAATATTCAGAATGAAGATTAACCCAAGGCTGTTCAATCTCAGGCCGATTTCAACTCATCGAAAATCATAATCAAAGAATTCAAGGTTGAACCTTTCAACTTCATTTCTGTCACTAATCCTTATTTTGCGTATTAATATTAATTGAAAAACTATAAAGATTTTTCCTCTTGATTGTCCGCAATTTATAATAATATTAATACGAGAGAAAAACTAGCACAAGCCGTTTCGTGTTAAAATAGACAAAGAGCACAATAACGAAAAACGATAGGTTTTGCGACCACCTCAAGAGCTATTATATGAGAAGCAGCACAGCAGTCGGTTTCCTTCAAAGAAATTAAATCAAAAAATTCTCATTTTACTCTTTGAGCTAGTAAGGAGTTGACCATTGTCCTAGTACAACACATACGATATCGCGCACGATATTGTGATCGTGTCTTGCTGTGCAGATCACGTCTTTCATTGCGAGTTGTTCCAAGAAGCGTGTTGTTGGAAGCGATTCCCTCAACAAGTCCGCAACATCGTTCTTTGTGGGAGCGTAACATCAACAGGTCGATTATACGATATCTTACTTCTAGCTCAAGGGGTTGACGATGTTTGTTGTGCTTCCCTTGAGCCAAGTCACAAATTTTAAAGACTCCTTTTGATCTTTGAACCAAAGACGCCAATCAGTACGCAACTCGTTGTACTTCGGAAACAAGACGTAGCCCGCGATCGGGTCGTTCTTATTGACGACAACACCCGCCACGTTCGCATTTCTACTAGTATCATGTTCGTACTTCATGGTTGAATAGACGTTGCGAACAAGAAGCTCCTGGGTTTGAGACTGACC
>WBZZ01000883.1:15000-45000 GCA_019918135.1 Paulinella micropora | reverse complement strand
CTGGCCACTCGGCTGCCGCGCGCAGGGCCCACGCTGCCGGCACCCGGCCCGGCCACCCACAAGCGAGGGGCGTCCGGCCCTGCCGGCGGGGGCGCAGCGAAGAGACACCAGAGCCAGCAGCCCACTCTGCTGTGCCAGCCGCCCGCTCCTCCGAGCCAGCCGCCCATTCCTCCGAGCCAACCCCCCACTCCTCCGAGCCAGCCGGCCACTCCTCTGGGCTCTCCCAGCAAACTGCGCGGCAGCCAACTCAAACGCCGCCAGAAGGAAAACCGCAAGAAGAAGCGCGCGTACGACACTACTAACACTTACCTGCAGGAGTTTAGGACGCTCTTGGGCCTGCCCCCCCGCGCGTCGCGGAACACGGTCCTCGTCGCAGCCCTGCTCCGGGTCCGCGTGCTCCGTTCTGCTGGCGCCCCCCCAGCGCACTGTCCGCCGACCGTCGTACAGCAGCAACCGGGTGTGCCGGACAAAGATGCCTCATCACGCGCTCTGCTGGCCGCCATCACCCGCGAGCTCGCCAGGTGCCTCGGTGCAGTCGGGGCGCCCAGGCTCAAGGTGCTCGAGCAAGCTTTGCAGTTCCTGAGGTCCAATCCGCCTCATTAAAAAATAGCTTTTACTCACCAGCCGGTCGAGGGGTACCAGCCACGGCACCCCGGACAAAGCACCTAGTTATTCATTAAGACGCCGGCGCCGGCCCCCCCCCCCCCCCCTCCCCAGCCAACTCGTCCCCTCCCCCCACCACCCGCTGCCCACCGAGTGCAGGCCCTCCCGGGCAGGCCGGCACGGCAGGGATTGCGTCCGGGCTAGTGTCGGAGCGCCGGCCAAAGCTCACGCCGGGCTAACCCGGCGAACTCAGATTTTTCTTGCCGGCCCGGGGGAGCTCCGGCTACGACTGCGGCGGCTAGCGAAAAACCTTTTTTTTACTGCAGGACACTGGTGGCTACTATGCCTCACCGGCCGAGCACCAGCGCCGTCACGGCGCCCCCGGGTCTGCCGCCCCGCGCGCCGGGGGTAGCCGTGGTCCCTCCGTGGACGGCTGAGCTGCGGCAGCTGAAATTTACCGTGCCCCTCCCGGCTTCCTGGTTTGTTTGTTTTTGAGAGGCACTGATCCTGCCCTCGACTGCTTTTTGGGGGTCCAGCAAGAGGGGGTGCCCCCTTGGCAGCGGAGGGAGAAGTAAGTTATTGTCTGTTCTTTTCTCCTGGGTTACGGCTGCTGCTACTACTGCTAGCGCTGGCTCCGGCTCCCGCTGCCGGGGGGTCGTCAAATGGTACATTTGCCAGAGCGGCTGCAAGAGGTGCGGAGCCGCAGCCTTTAGGTAGTCCCAGCTGCTCAGCGCATAGGCGATGCCTGGTTGCTCCACGCGTGTTCTCTGGCTGTCCCCCTCTCTAAAGCAGCTTGCGACGAGGGCAGCGTCGTTTTGTAAATAGGTATAGAGCTGGTGCGTAACCTCGGCAACCTGTTTTAACGGGTACGCGGCGCTGGGCTCGCGACTGGCGTCGCGCTGGCCGTAACCTCGCAGAAAGGACTTCCAGTACGCGTCGCGGTTGTCGGCGGGGGGAAAGTCCAGGGGGCTATGCCAGAACCAGACCACCCGCATCCACAGCTTTTCTGTGTGTACAGGCTCGCGCTGTATCGCGCGTTGTCTGGCACAACACTCGCCGTCACAAAAATGCTTTCGGCGCGGGTAGAGATATAGTGTCTCCGTCTACCTTGACCTCAGTAATTCTTTTTCTGTACCCAGGTGTCCAAACGGGGCCATCCTGCTGGATTTCGTACACGGCCCGTGTACCCGGGCCCCGTGCACTACGCGTAAAGCACTCGAAAGCAGAGCCCTCTCCCCCCCGGACGGTCTCCATCGCACTCAAGAGCTGGCTCAAGGTCTCGACACGCAATCCGTAGAGCAAAAAGACCAGCCTGTTGTTCGTAAGGCGCAGAGCGCTCTCTAGCGCGTCTGGTAGCACCATCAGCCTGCCCCAGACACCCTGCCGGGCACAGGGGGGGACATGCTCCGGTCCGGCTGGCCTAACCAGCAGAGAGCTAACCGCCTCGTCGCGGGGATCGACCGGAGCGTGGTCGTAGGGGCGCAGGGCTTCCAGGGTGAGCAGAAACGAGAGCACCTTGTCCACGTTAGTGCGTAGTAACAGTGCCACCGTCTCTGCGTTGCCCTCGACCCGAATTCCCTCTTCCGCGCCGGCGGTGGAGGGCCCCGCCGCCGCCCGTAAGAGGGGTGAGTCCACCACGGCAAGTTGGCCGGCGGCAGCCTCCAGTGTTTCCCCGGTGCGGAAGATCAGGGTTAGTGGGCGTGCGTTCGTCGTCCCGTCGACGCCCGCACGCTCGTCGTCGTCGTCCTCCAGGGCGGGCGCTGGCCCCGGCCACGCCACTGCTGGTTTAGCTGGTCTGTGCCGTTTCCAGGCCGGGGGGGCTCCGACGGCCGGCCGGGGTGTCTGGCATAGTAGGTTGTTCTTGTCCTTCTGGCTCATGGCCTCTTTAGAACTTTTGTTACCCCCACGCACATACACACGACCGTGTACACAGCACCGACCCGTAGCCGGTCTCGCGGGCCCACACACGGCACAAGCTGCACGCGGGGCCGGGTCTGGGCGGCCCGGGGGGCAGACTTCCAGCAACCGGTCGGGGGAGGGGACGGGCTTCCCCCCTCCCCAGCGCCCGCCCTGACCACCGGCGGCCACGGCCGGCGCTGGGGAGGGGGGGGGGGGAGCGCGCGGCCGCCGGCCCCGGGGGGGGGGGGGGGGGGAGGCGGGCGCTCGTGGGCGGGCGCGGGGTGGGGGCTGGGCAGGGCCGGGTGGGGGGGGGGGGGGGGGGGGGGGGGGGTGGGGCAGGGCCCGCTGCCTCTTCCTCGCGGGGCTAGAAAAGTAGACCCTCCGAAACCGTATGTCGGTGGCCTTGGGCACCGAGGAGGACGGCGCCGCCGCCCCGCCTGGTGCGCCCGCCCAGCCCCCCTACGCCGCCGCCCCGCCTGGTGCGCCCGCCCAGCCCCCCTACGCCGCCGGGCCAGCCGCCGAGGAAGCCGCCGGGCGAGCAGCCGAGCCAGGCGCGTCGGCGCCAGACGAGTCGGCGCACGGCGGGGGGGCGCACGCTCCCGCGGCGTGGTCCACCGCCGGGCGCCGTGCGCCCACGGGCGGCGACGCGCCGGAGCCCCCCCCCCACGTGCCGCGCGCCGGACACCGCGCACGCGGCGGGCGCCGGGCGGACGGGCGCCCCCCCTGCCGCGGCGCGCGGCGCTCGCGCCGACGGTCGCGCGCGCGCCGGCGCGCGCCCTACGCTGCACGCCTCCCGGCGCCTGGTCAGGGCCACAAAGTGCTCCCGCTGGCCGAGACCAGGCGCCTGGCTGACGGCTGCACCGACCTCGTGACCATGCCCGCCCACCTGCCCCCCGCGGCCGACTCCGAACCCTACTCTCCGACCCAATACTCTAATCCCGTGCCGGCCGCTCCCTCCGCCGACACGAGCGTCGAGGCACTCTTGTCCATGTTCCAGCTCGAGGGGCCTAGCGCGCCCAGCCTACCGGCAGGAGGCCTGCCGCTCGCCATCCGGGCCTGCGAAGCAGCCGGGGCCAGCGCCACCGACGCGGCCGGACAGCTAGCCCGGCACGCCCGTACGGACGGCGCCAGAGAGAGCGCCCTGAACGCGGCCGAGGACCTCCGCCGGCTCGAGTACATGCTGCGCCAGGTCTCTTCCCGCTTGCGGCGCGAGCAAGAGCACCCCGGCACCTATGTCCGCACCTACGTACCCCTGCCGCTGCCACACCCCCCCCCCCCCCCCCTCAAGCGCCGCCGGCTACCGGCCAAGGGCAGCCCCCCCCGTGACTGTCCACCGCCCAGGCCGCTGGCCAGGGGGCGCAGCCCGTATGCCAGTGACTACTCCCCGCGCCGGGGCCTGCACACCGCCCGGGCAAGCCAGCCCCGCCGGCCGCGCCGGCCCTCGCCCGTGCGCGCTTGTCCGCCACCCCTCGGCTCCGAGACTGAATACCCCCCGCTGCTGGACCCTGTCCTCTGACCTACGGCCTCTGCTGCCCGGTTCACGCCCAGCCGCCGCCTTCGTACCAGCAGTGAGGCCCCGGGCTTGTGTAAAGTTGTACTTTTAATAAAAGAAACAAAGGAAAGACAGGTTTGGCCCCGGTTTTGTCGGCGCGAGTTCCCGGGCTTCCAGTGAGAAAGTGGGACCCCCCTGCTTAAGCTGAGTTCAAATTCTTAAGGACCGTTCTATCCGTCCGCGAGCGGGGCAGAACTTGACTAGTTGGGCAGAACCGCCCCGCGAGGCCGGCACTGACAGAAACCTGGTAGAGTCCGCTGAAGGTTCCGTTTCGTGGGTACCAACCTCCTTAGAAACATAAATGAAAAATCTTGAAGAGGCGGTTAGCTTCCAGAGTCTTCACCGTGAGAAGACAAGCGGTTCCATGACCCACCACTAGCCTCTTCTCAGTTTCCAGGCTGACCCTGTCCTTCCAGGCAGCATTGAGAACTTCTTGGTGGACTTGCTGGCCGGAGGAACAATTAGTCGAAACTAGGGCTGATCCAAAACGTTCGTAGGAAGCTAAATAGGAAACCCACAAGAAACCGTTCAGGTGCAAGGACCAGCTGATGGAACTTCCGGCAGGGACCTGGCTAGCCAGCAAGGACGGTGCTCGTAAGCGACCCAGCCCGGAGGTCTCGTTGTCTACGAAATGCCAGCCTGTGTTGGCGATGGCCATTTCGTGTAATGACCTGGGATCTCGGCATATCCGGTACAGGTCCGTTTCCTGGGCTATCGCAACCAGAGGTTTCGTAGCCACGCCAGCACCACATTGAAATCCGTACTTCTGCCAGTCGTGGCCAGCAGCTGCCTTGGAAGCTCTAGCCCCGCAGTCCTTGCACACCGCTTGGAAAAGGGCAGAGGCGATCAGAGCGTGCCCAAGGTCGCTGGGGTGCACTTTATCTGCGTGCCAAAACGAGTCGTACAGGCTGCTGTCCTTCACCAGCGGCGGGGCTTAAATACCTCGGAACGTCAACATCGGGATCCCATAATACTGGTAAGTAGCGTAGGTTTTGGTTTCGGACAAAGCCAGCTCAAACCACTTTTCCGGCCAAGCGGGAGAATCAGGGTGAGCGCTCGTCTGCTTGTGCCTGAACCAGTGCAACGAGACCACGGGTGCCTGTTGGTTTTTACGCAAGCGCACGATCCTTTCGACGTGATCGGGGCGTCCACCATTGACGGATATGTCCATGACGTAAAGATCTGCCGGAGAAAGCTGCAAGCCCGACGAGACCGAGGAGCCCGCGACATACGAGACTCCGTAGTTGAGCTCTCCGATTTCAACGTAGAGGGCCTGATAGCTGCCCGGATAAAATTCTTGCAGCAGGTTCAGGAAGAGGTTCAAGAAAGAATTCCGGCCGTAGGGCAAAAATTCGGTCGGGGGAACACACGGGCTCTTGTCTTCAGCATAACAGTTATTGGAACTGCCGGCGCCTTTGGTGATAGAACCACCAATGAACTCGACGACTATCGGTCGTGTGTGGTCAGTCTCCAACAGGCTGGTGAACTGTCGCAGCAAGGTTTGATTACCGACATTACTCTGGATACACTCCAAGACAGCCAACGGCAGTGGAGCTGAAAGTCCTACCCAGTTGGCCGAGGCCCGGCACAGCACACTACTAAATAACAGGACCACCATCGTACGGGTAGGGTTAGTCGTCCAGCTTGGTCGCCAGGAGATTTGGCCGAGAGTCTTTCTTGCGGCCCCCCTCCTCCCTGCTCCAACCCCCCCCCCCCCCCCCCCCCCCCGCCCTGAGGCTCCGCCGACGGGCGCGGGGGGGCTCCGCCGGGGGGCGCGGGTGCTAGCCGGCCCCGCGCCGCGGCTGGCCGGACCCAGCCCCGGGGAGGGGGACCCCGCCGGGCCGCCCGCCTCCCTCCCTACCCCCCGGCGGCGGCGGCCCCCCCCCGGTCTCTCGCCCCCCCCCCCCCCCCTACGCCCGCCGCGGCGCGCGCGCCGCCCGTGCCGGTGCCCGTGCCCGTGCCCGTGCCAGTGCCGCTGGCCCGCTGGCGCTCAGCGCAAAAAGTGTGGGCCGGCCACCTAGATGCCGAGCAGTGCCGAGCCCGCCCTGGACGTGATCGCCCCCAAGGCCGAAGCGGGGCTGGCTGCGGCGCTAGCCGACCTCGCCGCCCGTCTCGGCGCGTCGGCGGGGCCGGCCGCCCGGGCGACCTGTACGCTGTGCTGGGCCTACCCTTCGTGCCACCTCTGGTGGGCCGGCTCGGCCCGGGCGCTGCAAGCGGGCCTCGGAGTCTGGCAACAAGCGGGCTGGTCGGTGGCCGCGCGGGCCTGGCTGCCCTGGACGGAACGACACGCGTGGGAGGGACGCACGGAGGGGTGCTGGCTGCTACTACTGACGCGGCCCGAGCAGTGGGCGGCGTGGTACGCCCGGCCCACGCCACCGCCGGCGTCGTGCCTGGGCGACGCGCACGCGCTGCCGCAGTACGCGGAGGACGCGCTGGGAGGGGGAGAGCCGGGCTGGGCCGCGGTGTGGAGCCATGCGCTGCGGGCGAGCGCGGCGGGGGCGGCCCGCGCGCTGGTCAACTTGTGCCACCGCCGGCGCACCGCCCCTCCGTGCCTAGTGTTCGCCCTGTGGTTGGACTCGTTGGCGCTGGCGGGGCTCGGTGGCGGGCCGGAGTGGGAGCGCGCCGCGTGGTGGTGCGCCGAACAGCTAGCGCGTGAGCCGGAGCCGGGGCCCCCTGACGACGACGACGCGGGCGCGGCGGCCCCTCCCCGGTTGCTGCTGGACCGGCTGGCGCTCGTGCGCCGCGAGGCGCGCCGCTGGCCGGGCGGCGTCCCACCCTGGCTACCGCTGTGGCTGGCGTGGCAGGCCAGGCTGTACCAGGCTCGCCCCTGCCGGCCCGCGCCCGAGGAGCGCTGGGCGGCGTACCTCGGCGCGCTGCTCCAGGGCGTGGCGGGGCAGGACAGGGACCAGCTGCTCCGGGCGCAGGCCGCGGCGAACCACTTGCCCGCCGAGGAGCCCGTGCCCTACACCCTGGCCGTCCTGCGCTGGCTGCGCGGCCTGGTCGCGCCGGCCGGCGGCGTCCCCGAGCCCGCGGGCCCACCCCCGCCGCCCCCGCCCGGCGGCCCGCCGCCGCCGCCCGGCCAGCCGCCGCCCGTCCTGGGGCCGGCCTGTGCGTGGTGGGCGGACTCGGCCCGCGGGCGGGCCGGCGGCCAGGACGGCGGCGCGGGCGCTCCCTGGTGGTGGGTGCTGCCCCCGTCCCTGGGCGGGGGGCCACGCACGCCCGCCGGCCCGCCCGCGGGCGCGCCCGCGGCACCGGACGACGACTTTGGCCGCGACTTGGACTTTTTGCTCGCGGGCTGCGCCTGGTTCCGGTCGCAGGGCCGGCCGACGCGGGCCACCGCCGACGCGTGCTGGCGGCTGGCGCTGCGGGCCCTGGCCGGCGAGGACGCTCGCTACCGCTACTGGCCGGCGTCCAACTTCCGCGGGCCGGCCGAGTGGGTGGCCCCCTGGTCCGCCGCGGGCTGGCTGCGGCCGCGCGGCGCCGCGCGCCCGGCCGGCCGGCGCGCCCGCGAGGAAGAAGACGACCCAGGGGACCCAGGGGGGGGGAGAACGCTGCGCCTGCCGCGAGTGCCGCGCGACGGCCTGGAACGCGTACTGCGTCGACCTGCGCGTGGCGCCCGCCCGCTTCTGGGTCCGCCTCACCGGCGCCTACGAGTGCTGGCTGCACCGGCGCCCGGCCCCCGCCGACGACGCCCGGCCCCCGGCCTGCCCCGCCGGCCCGGCCGCCGGGCGCCCGGCCTGCTTCCGGGGAGCGGCCGAGCGCGGGCTGCTGCGCCAGTGGCTGTCCGCCGCGGACCCCGGGCCCACCGCCTGCCTGCCGGCCGGGGGCCCCGCCCCGGGCGCGGCCTGCGCGGCGCTCGTCTGGCTGCGAGTCCTGCTGGGGGCGCACGCCGGCCGGCTGGTGCTGCACGGTGAGCGGCTGGCGCTCCGCCTGCACTGCGCCCGGCCGCAGTTCGAGGCCGCCCGGGGCCACGTGCTCGCGGCCCTGGCCGACCAGGGGCTGTCGACACCTTCATGGGCGCAGCCATAGTCTACGACCACTACACAGACGAGAAAACAATCCTCGCCGCCTAGTCAACATCGCCGCTATGGCTCAAAGCGTAACCAGGGTCAAGCCCAACGGGCTGGTGCAGGTCAGAATCCGCAATGGCAAGCGCGGGGGTAAAGAAAGGTGGGCACGTGCCTGTCGGCCGGCCCCGCTCCCCCGGGCCAAGCGGCCGCGGCTGGAGGAGGGCGCCCCGACGGCGTGGGTCCTGTTTGCTCGCGCCGAGGCCGAGGCGGTGGCCGCGGCGGACCGGCGGGCCCGCTCGTGGGGGGAGCCCGCCGCGCGGGCCCTCGTGCAGTGGCGGTGGGCCAGGCGGCGTGAGCGGCGCGGTTGGTGGTCCGCCTGGTGGCGCGGCCTGGCGCTCGGCCGCGCCCCGGGCACCACCCTGTGCCTGCTGGACGCGCGGACGACGGGCGCGTTGTGGTGGGCGTGGCTGGCCCGGCACCACCCGTTCGTGAGCCCCAGCGGCGCCGCGTGCGGGCTGGACCTGCCACCGGCTGCCGCGCTGCCGGGCCTGCCGGTGCTGCTCGACCTCCAGACCGCCCGCGTCTGCGCCTGGGAGATCGACCTCGCCGCCCAGGCCGGGGTGCGCCGCGACGGGTACGCGCCGCCCGTCATCCTGGCCACCCGGCACGGCGATGCCGCCCTGCTGCTCCGCGGCGCCCGGGTGCTGGTGGTGCTCAACGCGCAGCACGCCGTGGACGGCGGCCTGCGGGCGCTGCTGCAGGAGTTCAGCTTCGCGCGCGTGCTGTGCGCCGCCCGTGCCGTGGACTGGTGCGTGCCGGCGCCGGGCTGCGTGTGGCACTACCTCCGGCGCCAGCGGGACCGCACCCCGCGCCTCGAGCCCCCGCGCGTGTGCCAGACCCGCGCGGGCCCGGCGGCGGCCGCCGTGCTGGCCGGGCTGCGCCGGGCCCAGCGCAGCCTGGCGCGCCTCCAGGGCCAGGACCTCCCCCCGACCTCGCCCTCCTCTGCGCCATCCGGGCGCTCTGGGCCGGCCGCGGCCGGCGCTGGCGCACGGCCCCCGTGTCGGCGCGGCGCCTCGGGCCCCGCGGCCTCCGCCAGGGCTACTACGCCTTGTACCCGCCCGACTGGTGGCGCCAGGACGCGAGACCGCGGCCGCCCGCCACCCTGCCTGCCGCGCACCGGCTGGCGCTGCAATCTCCCGACTGCTGGCGGGCCTCGCGCGCGCTCACGGAGCTGGCCCACCGGCACCCACCGCCCGGCGGGCTCCTGGACGCCGAGTTCCGCTGGGTCCCGACCCCGATTATTAAATTGAACAACAACAACAACAACAACTCACACCATCTTGCATTTTAAATACTTTGTTTAAGTTTTATTATATTATTAAAAGAGGACTTGATCTCTCTCTCTCTCTCTCTCTCTCTCTCACACACACACACACACACACACACATATATACACGTCCGCCGCGAGGCCCGCCACAACGCCCACCGCGGCGCTCGCGGCGGGCGTCGCGGCGGCCTCAGGTGGTCATGAAGGAAGAACAGAAGGAGCCACGCCCTTTGCGGCGGCCTTAGCTGGCAGTAGTAGTAGTAGTAGTAGTAGTAGTAGTAGTAGTAGTAGTAGTAGTAGTAGTAGTAGTGTAGTAGTATAGTAGAAGTAGAAGTAGAAGTAATAGTAATAGTAATAGTAATAGTAATAGTAGTAGTAGTAGTAGTAGTAGTAGTAGTAGTAGTAGTAGTAGTAGTAGTAATAGTAGTAGTAGTAAGTAGTAGTAGTAGTAGTAGTAATAAAAGAAGAGTTGATCCCTCTCTCTCTCTCTCTCTCTCTCTCTCACACACACACACACACACACACAAACACACACACACACGCGCGCGCACGCACACACACACAGACACACACACACACACAGACACACACACGAACGTCCGCCGCGAGGCCCGCCGCCGCGACGCCCGCCACAACGCCCGCCGGACATCGCGGCGGGCGTCGCGGCGGCCTCAGGTGGTCGTGAAGGAAGAACAGGAGGAGCCGTGCCCTTTGCGGTGGGTTATGGCCGGCTAGCGTTAGGTTCAGGGATGGTGCAGGGTGCGGTTACAATAAAACATCTAAGGTATCAAAATATTCGGCCTTGTAGTCACGCGTCACACTAAGGTCTAGCCTATTAGCAAGCAATTATGATTGAACCTGATCAACTTTTTTTAAATTGCTATCAATACATCAATTTTTTTACGCAATCTAATAGAAGCTTGCCACTCGTAGCGGTGAGTGGGAAGACGAAGAATGAGACATTGTCTTGCAGTTTTTGGGACCGGTCCGTAATTTGTATGTTTACAAATCCGATAGTTAAACGCATGAAGGAGTCCAGGCCGCATTTTTAAGCAAACCGTGGCACTGTTTTAATTAAAATACTTGCCACTCGTAGAGCCTGAGTGGGAAGCAGAAGAAGTAGAATGGAAGTGGCATCAAAGAGATACAAAAGCAAAGACATTGTGTGAAGCGTAAAGTTGAAAAGAAAAGAAATAAAATAAAATGAAAAAATAGAAAGAAAAAAACTTGAAAAAAAAACAAAAATAAAAGGAAAAGCAAACTGAGAGGGAACTTGAATTATGAAAAGGCATTATTCTACGAGTGGCAAGTATTCTCTATTAAACAGTGTTTGCGTAACAAATAATATTTAGTAGTAATAATAATAATAATAATAATAATAATAATAATAATAATAATAATAATAATAATAATAATAATAATAATAATAATAATAATAATAATAATAATAATAATAATAATAATAATAATAATAATAATAATAATAATAATAATAATAATAATAATAATAATAATAGTGCTTCTCTGTCAATGGCTGATGCAAATCTGCACATGCGCCTCCATCGTCTCACCCGTGAGGGGAGTACGAAGAATTGACGATAGGCTCTAACGACACCCCCGCAAGGGCAGTTCCAGCACTTCCAGACGGACCGGTATGTTCAATGAAAATACTGGTGGCACCGACGGGAATCGAACTGGCGACAGGGCCCAGATGGTAGAACTTGACCACTGGGCTATCACGGTGTCCATAATAATAATAATAATAATAATAATAATAATAATAATAATAATAATAATAATAATAATAATAATAATAATAATAATAATAATAATAGTAATGATAATAATAATAATAAGAATAATAATAATAATAATAATAATAAGAATAATAATAAGAATAATAATAATAATGATAATAATTGAATAATAGTGAATAATAATAATAATAATGTTCTCCAGAGTCAACTTAATATTATCAATAGATATCATCTTTACTATGATGGGCAAGGTTACGGCCCACGTAGAGACCTGGCTCAGTTCTTGTTCAAGTTTTTTACACAAACACAGTCCGTGACTATTTTATTAATAATAAAATATTAACACGGAATTTGCCACTATTATTATAATAGTCGGAAATTAGTGGGAAACTGTTGAAAGTTTACGCAAACCGATTGTTTAATAAAGTCAGTGAACGTGACTTGCCACTACTACCGTGCATGGCTGTTCAAGTTGACTTACTTGTAACCTTCAAGTTTCAGTGTTATATCCTTGCTCAGTTCGCAGTTAGTAATCATTTTTCATCTTTCCGAGCCGGTTCTCGCTCTTTTTAGTGACCGGCTTCATTGTAAATTACTCGGCTTGCGTTCTTCCCTTCTTTTCTTTTATTACCATTTTTATTACTATTTTTTTCATATATATATATATATATATAATACATATATACATATATTATATATATATAATATATATGTATAGATATATTATATATATATATATATATATATATATATATATATATATATTTCACCCGGCAATCAACTTTTGATGTTAGACTGCTTGCCACCAGTAGCAATAAGTGGGAAGCGTAAGAGCTAAAAGCGGGGCCCGGAAGTGGTAAAGCCTACGGTAGACTCATAGATAGAGTCGAAACGGAGGAATAAGACTTATATGGTGGTGCCACGGTGGTGGTGGCGGTGGCAAGAACAAGCAATGCCATGCTGACGTCTGATGCTAGAGGCAGTTAGGAAGGACCTTAAAGGTGGATTTGAGGACCTCAGGAGGCATAAGTTAGAAGTACATCGTGCCAACCTACGAAGGCTGCACATGGCAGGCAAGAACGTACCAGACTATATGAGTCGGTGGGAAAAACATGCAAAGAAGAGGGCGGCAGTAACAGCAGCCAGCAGTAGCTATGCAAACGGAACCTTAAACAGTGCTTTGGGGCTGCAGGGAAGTGCAAGCAATGAAGAGGAAGCGACTGCTATGCCAGACTTGGAGGATGCAGAGGATGAGTCGGAAGACAGTCAAGCCTCCGAAGACTCTGATGCAGGGGAGGAGCAAGAAGAAAGAGAGGTAAGAGAAGAAGAGAGCTCAGGCTACAAAACGTGAGTCTACCTCCAGGAAGTATGATGAGGAAAGGAGAGGAAGACGAAGAGCCTCTCCCTCTCGATCGTCCGGTACCTCTGGCAGTGCAGACATAAGTGGCAGTGGCGAGGCAAAAGGACCAACAGCGGGACTTTCTACAGCTGCTGCGACGGAAAAGAAGTCAGGGGCCACGGTGCGCAAGAAGAAGCGTAAAGAACGACAAATTGTGGTAAGCTATGACGACAGTCTATTAGTAGCAGTGAGAGAGAAGAGGGTGGAATTGTTCACTCTAATCTATACGCATCTCAAGGGAGAGGCAAAGAGATTGGTCACAGACCTAGTCAGAGATGGAACGCCGGAATTTGGGCAACAACCTGACGCTATGTGGAAAAGGCTTAAGGACAGGTATGGGAAAGGCAATCCCAGTGATCTGCTTGAGAAGCAGAGAAGGATGGCTCGATGGGAGTTTAACTCGTCTACGCAATATGAAGGGTAGATTGCTGAATTTGAGTCAGTGAGGGAACAGTTGGCCAAGAAGGGTCATCACCCCTCTGATTTGAGCTTCCAGCAAATTATTCGCGATGCAATAATGGGTCCGGAGATGAGGGACAAGGAGGTTCAGACCGACTGGAAGCAGTGGTTGCTGGCAGCAGATTTTGAGCAGGATAAGCAAGCATGGGATGTGCATCAATGGTGGCAAGAGCTGAAGAGAAAAGCCAAGGACATTAATCTGCAAAAGGAAAGAAAGGCTAGCAAGAATGCAGTGCCAAAGGCAAATGCTGCGAAGGTAGAAAAGAAGAGACCCTTCACTACCCCATGCCTGTAATTCCAGAAGGGAAGATGTAAAAAAGGAGGAGAGTGGAAATCATGCATCTCAACGATAAGCTGAAGGGGATTTGTTTCCTCTTCAGTAAAGAAGGGGATTGCAAGTACGGAGTAAGTGCAAGTTCTCGCATTCGGGAAAGGAGAAGAAAAGTGGAGGTGGTACGCGAGGGGATGAGGGTCAAGGCGGCGGTAAGCGCAACCAAAAGGGTAAAAAGGATAAGAGTAAGAAGGAGAAGAAGTGCTTCAACTGCAAGGGCAAGGGGCACTATGCCTCAAACTGTAAAAAGCCATGCCTCAGGTGTGAAGGTGATCATCCCTTGCCAAAGTGTACCCATGGCCCAGATGGGGGTGGAGAGCCGCCTGGAGCAAAGGCCAAGGCTGACATGGTCAAGAAGAAGTCCCCAGGGGCTGACACAAGTGAAAGCTCTGATGAAGAAGAAGATGGGAGCTCAATCGTGCCTTCAGTCTACTTCAGAGAAGGAAAGCAGCGCGGGCCTACATGGTGAAAGGGGGTGGTAGCAAAACTGTGTGTAGGGGTGAGGAAGTGCCCACACCTGAAAGGTGTGTGAGTAGGGCGCCTCAACCTGAAAGCAGTGAGCTAGCTAGTACCACCAGTCAACTAGAAGGAGAGTTGGGTGTTCCCGAAAGTGAGCAACTATGATAAGTTTAACAACTTTGTCAAATTGCTCTGACTGCTTCTAGGGAGGGCGACCGGCGCATGCGACGAATGAGGAGGCGCGCGTGGCTGGCGGAGAGTCGAAGGCGATCCCAGAGGCTCTGTTCACCGCGGGCTACGACTACGTGCCGATGAGGGCGAGCGATGGTATGACTGACGGGGGCGAAGGCGATCCCAGGGTCCCTGCCGGGTCAGACTCCAAGAGAGCCTGAAGAAGAGAAGAAGGTGCCAGCTAGGAAGAGGTGGCTGGAAGGTAAAGAACCATGGGAAGATGACCAATTCTACGAATGGAACAGCGATTCCACATACGACTCTAGTCAAGAAGATGGAGAGGAAGCTCCTGCCGTGGTAAGGCAATACAGGGACAACAGTACGCATGAGTTTCGACAATTTGGATCGGGGCGGCGGAAGTTAGTGACCTTCGGTGTGTCAACGGCTCCGGCGGAGTTCGTACCTCGTTCGTGGATGAGGGATATACCCTCAGGACCGGGGATAGTGGACCAGTATGTGGAATGGCAAATTAATTGGCTTGAATTTAAAAGACTCAAGTACGGGCGCAACACACCTAAGGCGATGATGGTGAAGAGGGCGGAGAGTAAGAAGGACGCCGGTGAGAACAAGACAATACCATCCCGCAAACACCAGACTCAATTTATTCATTGCCCGAACCTTTGAAGTATGGTCCCGAGACCTACGACATACCGCCCGAACACCTGCGACATGAGGATGACGAGCCCGCGGGAGTCGTGGAAGCGCGCCTGGAGGGGAGGTGCTACGGTTCAACGTTCGGCAGAGACCGGTGCATGAGGACCAGGAAGGAGGCGGTGGAGTCGGAGTACCAACAGGTAAGGGCCGACGCCGCCGGGCTACTCATCGGGGATATGATGTTCTGCACCAACGATCAAGACAAGAGAGAGCGCTACTACGTGGATGAGAGCAAACGGGCTAAGGCGCGCGAGTGGGCGCTGATGCCGGCGCATCGGCTGGTAGTCGAGATGGAGGAACGTGGCCTAGGACACCTGCTTGGGCGAGCCAAGCCGGACAAGATGGTGGAGCATCTAACGCGGCAGGAAGCTCAGAAGCGAGGGGTGAACTGGGACAGATCTTTAGTGCCCATTATATTCACTATCCTGCGAGAGGAGCACACCGGGTCGCTCTACAACTGGAGCATCAACCGGGATAAGGTGAAGTGGGAAGAGCCGGGAGTGCCGAGGAACCGGAGGTGTACAGAGAACGAGTGCCTTATCGGACGGTGAAAGCGGCGTTAACGCAGTACCGGGCCATGAAGGACCCTGTTCATGCCGGAAGGTACGACTCTGACTTAAAGCGAGTTGGGTTGGTGCGGGATCAAGGTCCCGTGACACCGATAGTCGCTAAAGGTATTACTAAGATGGCTCCGTCACCAGTTACGCCGAGGAAACGATGCCCCTGCTAACTCCATGGCCAAAGGTGGAAGGGAAAACCACGGAGACCACAGAGGCACCGACGGAGGGCCAAGTGGAGAGCCAAGGACCTGTAACACCGGGTCCGGGGAAGGCAAAGCGGGAGATGCTGGCTACTCCTGAGGAAGTAATAGACCCATTGGTGTTTCTGGAAAATGGAAGTACCCCGTGGCGGGAGCACATGGCGGAGCTCTATCGGAGTTTCCCAGAGGATTCTACGGAGGTGCACGAGGAGTCGAAGGACTCCAAGGAGCCAGGGAGAGGGGACGACACGGTGTCATTAGTGACACAAGTTCGGGCGGCGGCGCCTTACGACACCCCGAAGGCCCAGAAGTTTAAGACTGAGATGGAAAGGGCGCTGGCACAGATTAAGGGGCGACTGACGCCCACTAAACCAAAGCGCCAGGACTACGCGAACGATGAGGAGATGCGCACCAACGTGCTTCGGCACCTCCGGAAGCTTGCGATGGTTATGCGGAGCTCTACAACGAGGACACCCGAGCCGTGGGCATGAACCAGATCGACGAGGTGCAGCAGCTAATCACCCAGCTAGCGGAGAAGCTATTATGGAAACGAGAAGAACGCAAGGAGGGGTACTCACCCCTGAGGCGGTGCCGGGTCAACCCACCCCGGGGGCAGCTCCGAGCCCGGATAAACAACGAGTGGAAGTGGAGCCGGAGGAGGGACGTGACCTGGTGAGTGAAAAAGAGAGGATAAGCAGATTG
Organism: Paulinella micropora; assembly: GCA_019918135.1. NCBI lineage: Eukaryota > Cercozoa > Imbricatea > Euglyphida > Paulinellidae > Paulinella > Paulinella micropora. The sequence goes on along the minus strand of WBZZ01000883.1, from coordinate 28,857 downwards.
GAGGTGATAATGGAGCAACAAAACGAAGTGAACCAGAAACGGGTGGCGTGGCCGCCCAAGTGGGAGGATGACCGAAGAGACCTACAGGACTTCGAGGAGCGGTGGCAGGAGTACGTGGGGCTAATGTACCGCTGGTCTACCGGTTGGCCTTTTCCCTACAACAAACCGAGGTTTGCCGTGCACTGGAACCCTAAGCCCTGGACAATAGCTGGAGATTGGGAGAAGCGTCCCAAGCCTTATTGGTTACGGCCGCCAGGGGGAGGCGACATGCCCGATCATGTGGTGGTCTACGCCGGGGGTCCAGGGAGAGCCCGAACAAGTCCAGGAAGAGGAAATGGAAGTGATAAGGATGATGCTCAACCGCGCGTTGATGGAAGGGATCGACGGAAGGCGACGAGACCGCGTAAGGTCCCGGACCCCATGTTGGACTCGGGGGCAGTGTCGGACATGGCCCCACCCAGTTACAAGGAGTTCATGAACGGAGTCAAGCGCGAGGTGAAAGAGTTCAGCGCTGTGGGAGGAACAACAAGGATGGAAGCGCAAGGGGACTACAAACTACCCACCCTAAGGGGTGATGGCTGGGATGGGAGCCTACCTCTAAAGGAAGTCTGGGTGGGAGAGCATCTGAACGAGCTATTAGTGTCCGGACCGAAAATGATGCTAGACGGATATACGCTGGTATTGCGAAAGCATTCGCCCTACATCACTAGGGCGGTGGTCCCGGACGTAAAGGAGAATGAAAAGGACGCCCTCTTATACTTCGACATGGAAGATTCCGTGATCCGTTTCCAATCGGGCTCGACGGAAGAGCAGCAAGCGGCCTTCTGGACTACCAATAAGGTTCGGAAGAAGGAGTGGGACATGGGGCTACTGCATCGGATATTCCATGATCCCGCTGCCGCCAAGTTGCAAGCCATTGCGAAGGCGCATGACGTGAAGTTAGCAAACGTCAACAAGGACGTTAGTAAGGAGTGTCCGAAGTGCCCGGCGGGCGGCGCACAAAAGCCGCCTCATCGCTCGAACGCGCATGGGACGCGAATGAAGGAGAAGGGTGAGGGTTGGCCGGTGGATACCTCAGCCCTACTGGCAAGACCGCTACTCAACGGGGAGCGATGCCTAATGGCGATGGTGGAGGATACCGTTGGGTACACCAACTTGGAGCTGCTGTTGAACGCGGAGATGCAGCGGCAGTCTCTGGTGGCAAGCAAGGTGTTCCGGATGAGCAGAACCCAGACGGGTAACAGGGTGAAGCAGATACGCGGGGACGGAGCTTACCAACGATCACAAGTGTTCAATGGCATGATCGAGATTGTGAGGGTCCGACCGCCGTATGCGGTAAGGAACGACCCTAACAAGCAGGCATGGGTGGAAGTCTCGCAGAAGCATATCTGGGCAGGCGCGAGGAAGCTACTAAAGAGAGCGCAGTTACCCTATGTGTATTTGGGCTATGCGCTAATGCACGTTGGATTGCTACACAACCTAACACCGCCACCGGGAGGCAAGGAGCCGAGGTTGTTCACCATGTTTCCTTATGAGAGGGAAGTGGATGGCTATGATTGTTGCACACCTTCGGGTGCCTCTGTCACGTAGTACTCGACAAAAAGTACCATGGGTTGCGGAAGGAGGAAGATCGCTCGCGATCGTTGCCGGCCGCTTGGATGGGGCTAGACCTGGAGACCTCAGCGTACGTAGTGGTCCAGGGAGAGATCAAGCGTTGGCGGGATGTAATCAACTTTGACGAGGATCAGCCCGAATGGCATATCATAGTTCAAATATGGAAGGCCGCCGGACTGAAGGTGGACGAGGCTCTCGGTTCTCCGATCAGCGATGACATGGAGGAGCTATTCGTAAAGCCGGAAGGGGCAGAAGACAACGATCGCATAGTCGTGGTCAAGGAGGAGAAGGAAGAAGAAGGAAAGTTAAAACAGCCTGAGCCGGAGGAGCCAACGGACGAACTGAGGGAGGTGACCCGCGGTATGAGCGTTGAAGTGCCGGCGAAGGAGTGAGGTTGGAATTGGGCCAAGCGGACATATGGCCCGGAGTGGAAGAGTAAGACCCGGAAGGGTGCTGTGGAAGGGGAGTGTGATCCCATTCGCAAAGGCAAGAAGCTGCAGCCGGCTCACTTCGTGCGCTTCGAAGGCGAGGAAACAGAAAATGAAGTTGAGAGAATGCTAGACACAGAAATCCTTAAGTGGGCAGTACGTGAACGGGCGCTGGCGGCTACGTTTACTCGTCCGGTGGCGGAGAAGGAAGCTACCGCTTCCGGAAAGTTCGAGGATACTCGAGCCCAGGAAATTGCTACCCTGTGGGCACAAGGATGTTTCCGGAGGCGCAAAAGGGAGTCAGTACCGGCGCGGGACTTGTGCCGGGGACGATACGCCGATGCAACAAAGGAATCAGGAGGAAAAGTGTTATAATACAAGAGTAGGCTGGTGGCAAAGGGGAACTCCATGGTTCAAGGAGAACACTATGGGCAACGCACGTTCCCGACCCCCTGCACCATGTCTATACTTGGCTTCTTCATGTTGGTGACGTTCTACGACCTAGTATTGGGAAAGTTCGATGTAGGCACGGCCTACATAGAGGTCGAGGTTGAAGAAGCGGGAATGCGACCTACCTACCTGGTACCACCATTCGGCTTTGAAGAGGAGGGGTATGTCTGGGAAATGGTAAGGGCGCTCTACGGGAGACCGGATGCAGGGAGAAAGTGGTGGATGCAAGTGCTGGTGCCTTTCATGGTGTTGCAAGGGTACGAGCAGCACAAAGCGTTTCCGTGCTTCTTCTTCCGTTGGCGTTCGGGGCAGGATAAGCCCGACATTGGGTTCGTCCATGTGGATGACATGATGATGGGCTTCAGCAGCGAAGAACCAAAGGAGGAGTTCCGGGCGGCAGGGGAAAGCCGCTTCAAGGTATTCAAGAGCGAACTACCAACGGATGTGACTGGAATCGACATCGAGGACGTCAGGCATCCGGAGTTGGGCCGGACCATCAAGTTATTTCAGGAAACGTTTATCAAGAAAGCCAGCGAGCGTCTAAAAACCAAAGACTTATCGTCTGTGGATTCGCCGTGGCTGATGCCGGGGTGCAGGGTGGGAGTACCAAGTGTACTGGAGGAGCTCTCGCCTTATGATATCTGCGGGATACTTATCTGGGTGCGGGTGACTCGGCATGACACGCTTGGGCCGGTGGCCGAGATGGCTCGCTATTCCTCAAAACCTGAGGAGTTCCCCTTTGAAGAGGCGGAACAGGTGATTATTGACTTACGATATACCAAAGAATGACTTTAATGATTATACCATGTCCAACAGTAACGGACGACTGAAACGGATGGTTGATATTAAGAACGGAACAATAACTGGACCCACTTTTTGGGGGCAGATGTACCCACTCGGCACAAAGGTGGATTGGCATTAATTGTTCTGATACGGGATCTAACCGTATAACCCGGGTAAATACATGGATATGTTAGTTACCAACCTGTTACCTAACACTCCCCCTGATTACTCTAGATTAGGTACAAAATGTGACATAATTAAAGATAATCCTTCAAGCCTGTGGAAATATGTATTAGACAAAAATGATGAAAAATTAAATTATTATTACACCTATCGACTATCCACTCCCTCACCTCTCGTAGAAGTAGATACATCGACTCCGCTGACAGGGTTGTCCCATTTGAAGCTATGCCCCGGCCCATAGCATAGGTACGCGTGATTTACGCACCTTAGTCCCATGTTAACAGTGTGACGTCGGTAGTAGAGCTCTCGCACCCCTCAAGCGCTATCCCTTAATCTAACTACCGTTAAACTGCCTTCCCAGGAACTTAAATTATTGCTAACTTATTACAAGGGGAGACTCTGATTTCTTACAATAATATATCATATTATGATAACTGTCGGTTTGCAAATATGAGTTGATCCCAAATAACAGAAATTAGAAAAATATGCGCTATATTGGGCCAGGCCATTGCATATAAATTATAATCATCATACATACTTATAAAAATGAAATGACCTATGCGTTTGCGCTCAATTTTTCATACTGAATAGAATGAAATATTGGGCGAAATGCAGTACGGTGAGCATTGTCAGGTTCCCTGCAATGGTGACAAAACATAAAACATCAAATGAGCGTAAAGTTGCGTCAAATCCGCAACCCCGTAATAACCCGTCTGCACACGCCAGTACAATCTCATAATGAGAAGTCACAGAAATGATAACGTGTAGAGTGACATGTAGGCCACGGATGAAATAAAGCAATCGCACATATATATGATGCACATACAATAACGGTATAACGAAAACAGGTATAAATACTTACTATACAGCCGAACAAGCATGACACATATATCATATACATTGCAGGTAAAGATTATGTAAATAGCAACGTTAGCATAATAGCGATTCACATAGATCAACTACAGGGCAACAAACAAACATGCTGGGCCGTGACCAGCCTACAAGAGCAGTTATAAACATGCCGGTTCCCTGCCTGAAGCACCTGCTTGTAATATGTATATATTCATAGCATATAGATAAACATGTCACCAAGTAACAACTTATGACAACACACTGAATTAGTTCTATGTTGAACGCGCAGCATTACCAACATTACATCAGAAAACATCAACATGAAAGGCAATAATATTAAGGTTGCTTTTTAACGTGAATTACCTAATTACATCCGACGGTTGTCATAGGATACAAGCATATACCGAGAAATATGAGCGATCCGATCACGTCGACAACTATGTTTACAATTTAGCTACACTAACAGAACTAGAACCATAGTACTAGCTACATGGTGGCCAATGGGTCTTCTTAGTTTACTATCTATATGTAAGGCTATAACTATTAAATACTATTATTATGACATTAACTTCGATTAAGTCCGTATAGCAAAGTAGATCATTGACACATGCGATATAATCTAAATTTCATGTATAAACTTCTAATGTCGCAATAACAGAAAACAATAGTGGTGGCTCTCTCTCCCCCTCACTTTTCGGAGTGTAATGTAGCAAAAGTGAGTTTAGTTGATAAGTATTTAGACATTAAAGGAGATGAAAGCAAAATGCACAAACAATATGTCATATACGCATGGTGCAGCATGCATGATACAACAAGGAAGCTATTCTGCTGGCATTTCTACCGCGACATGCCCGGAGATTGGTGAAAAATTCGTAAATGGAAGAGATTTAGTCAGATAGTCCGCCACATTCTTCTTTGACGCGATTTTATACAATTGCACGGACTTTGCACGGCACCTGTCGACCAGGTAATGAAAACGTACCGCGATATGTTTAGTACGGTTCTCACCAAGGCCTCTAGCTGACAACGAAATAGCCCCGGAATTATCCTCAAGAATCGAGATGATCCCCGGCGAATAACCCATATCTACCAGCACTTTCCGAATGGCCTCTGCTTCCCAACCGCCTCATTTGCGGCTATAATTTCAGCTTCGACAGTCGAATTCGCAACGACAGACTGCAACTTAGAGAAAACTGAAATCGGGGTCAAGTGGACGAAGAAAATGAAACCACTGCGGAATCTTCTATCCTCAACACGAGAAGCGAAATTGGAATCGCAATAACCGAACACAGGGGTCTTTTGCTGGACTTCCTTTGGAATTTCCCCCTCACCAAGCTTTACCGAGTTCTGGGCTAAATGAATGGGGTCAATGTCCTGAAATGAATCCATCACGGGCGATCCACAAAATGGCGTGTGCTTACGCTCCCCCTGCTTAGCGTAACTCCACATCGAAGTGATAGTCTTATCGGCTCTCCTAAAGAAAATCCCACGAGGAGTAACCAAAAACCTGCAGATCTTATCGATACGCGAATACGCACGAGGGGGGTTCGGAACCATATCCAAAGCTGCCATGTTCAGAGCACAAACGATCATGGGCTGAGTGTTGACTGCGACGAAAAGTAAGACACAATAAGAGTACGGAGGTCGTACTCCAAAATGGGATGTCCGGACTTGAGAGGACGAACCACATCAGAGGTATTGGGGGACTTGGCGGCAATAGCGCCGTCATAGCCGAGCTTAAGCAAAACGGCTTTAATATAAACCCTCTGGTGTACAAGGATGCCATTCTCGAAATGATCGAGCGAAATGTTCCTGAACGACGTGGCAATGCCAAGGTCCTTACATCTCACTCTATTAGTAAGTGTTCTTTCTCGTTAGCTACATGCAATCCATCATCAACATGAAATGTGATCAATGTGGTGTGCATTGGATTGTTGTTCTTCACAATTGCGTACGATGCCTTGTCTATGGCAAGGGGCTTGAACCCAAACTTTACCAAAATCTCATTCAAAACATCATACCATAGTCTTCCTGATTCAGGATGACCGTAATACGCTTTGAGAATGAGCCACACCCACCCAACACGCTCGAAACCAGGTGGAGGATGTGCATAGATGGTGTAAGGCATGATAGCGTGCAAATATGCAGTGACAAAGTCAACAAGCCTCAAATCTCTGTTATGAACAGCAGCGTGCGCAACAAACATGAGAAATGTGCGGTGATGAGCAGTAGGAGAATATGTACGTTTAGCATTAAAGTGAATGCCAGATTCCATCAAATCTCCCCTTATGGCCGTCCGGGCCTTACAATAAGTACCACCTTTAGGGTCCGGCTTTACCGTGTCTACCCATGTCAATGGTATTGTCTTACTGCCACATCTCCTCGCCTCTGTCTCTCTCACCCATTCAAACGATCTCAACTCTTCCTGTTATTTTATCTCTTTCTCTCTCGCTGCCTTCTTGTCTTGTGGTTTGATGTCGGAGTAAAAACAAGCATTATGAGCAAAATCAGGCACTACCTCAAGCAATGTTGCGGCAGTCAATATGGGCGGTGTTGGCACTACGGTAGCTGGTGCTACACTAATTGGAGGAGCAACTGGTTGCTTCTGGGGTCTAACCCTCTTCTGTCCCTCAGGTATGAGATTATCACCTGATAATATTATCTCACCCTGCGTCCAGGAACGAAAAGTAGCGGGGTTGGGCTTACGCGGAGATAATACTGACTGAGCTTGTTCTCCTTCGTCCAACTTGGGCACAACTGGGACTTCTACTCTGACTTCTGGGGTGTTGATAAGACTGGTCGTACCGACTGAAATAATCCTATATTTTTCTATCTCACTATCTAACATTCTCTCTGCTTTACCCTCTCCAAAGTCTATGTAATGTGTAGGTTCCATTTTTCCTGAGATCGCCTTCAAAGCTCCCCCTGGACGAATGGCAAGTCCCTTTCTGATATGTGTGCGCCACTGCTCTCCGTAATACTATTGAGTCTGAGCCCATTTTTCTCCAAATTCTGGGCAGGAACTGCTACTTCAACTCCCTGTAAAGGGTCCAGTCGGTTCGACAGTCTTACCTTCCTACTCTTCGCTTTGGGAAAGGCTATCGAACTGACTGGCGGTGCACTGACACTCTCTTTTTCTGGCTGTGGGTTTCCTCCTGGATCATGGACTTGTGGGGTGACAGGTGGGGACAACTGTTCGACATCCGTATCACTATCACTTTCCACGGCCACAACTTCCTTTTCCACAACTACAGTAGACCTAGAAGCACCCAAAATTGGCAAGCCCTGTTTCCTGGGATGATACCCCACTTCAGATCCCTCTACTTCTATAGCATTGGTGACTCCGCTCTCTTGATTGTCCTCATCATCTCCCCCTAATGTACGAGACTTTGGGGCTGGTGGATCCTTATTCCAATTGACCCTCTCTAATTTCTCGTCCTCTGGGGGATCCATATTGAAAACCCTGGCAGCTACTCTTTTCCCCATGCGATTCACATCGAAACGGACATTTCTCAGATCTCCTTAGATACGTTTGCCTATAGGATCATACACTCTGTAGTATCCAGTGGTTGATTTGCACACTAGAAATATGATCGGCACACCTTTGGGCTCTCCCTTCTTACTCTCCACCTTCATGATAGCAGCACAACCAATGGGTTTTAGGTGTGACATTAACTGTTTCTTCTTGAAGATGGCCTCAAAAGGGGAAATACCCTTGAACTTTCCGTATGCGTTGGGTATCCTATTCTAAATGTATTTAGAGTTCTTTTCCAAGTCTGTCCAAAAACTTATGGGCAAACCCGCGTCAAGTCTGGCAGCTGTTGCTGGGCCTTCCATGGTTAGATGTGATCGTTCTATCACTGCATTACTCTTACTGTGGCCCTTAGGGGACGGGTAGAATTCTACTCCTGTACGTTTAATCAAGGCCCGAAAAACTCCGTAACCCTGTACTCCTGATCTGACTTGACCATCCTAACCGCATTTCCTGTCTGACGCTCAAAGAATGCAACTGCCTCAAGGAAATAGTCGCAAAAATCGTTCCTCTGTTTTAGGTAGTAGTCCTTTACGTATCCGCTAGCTACGCACTTAATGGTATACTTGTATTTTCTCCCATCATGGGACAACACTAAGTAAAACTGAGTATCCATAACTAGGCATTCCCCTGGGGCCAATCCCTGTCGTGTCTGTTTTTAGAACTGTGATCTACTTCTCGCATCTTAGCTAGACTACAACACTCACACTTTCTCACAGCTTCTCTCCAATCCTTTCCTATGATCGTCCATCCCTGTGCTTTAGCTAGCCTATCCGTCGCCGCACCGCCTCTATGTAATGCCATGCGGTGAAGTATAACGAAATGGATGTTCTTGTTCGCATCAGGACGGACAACAGGTAAGAGGTATGAGCAATGGTATGTGTCATCGTCTGCTTTCTCTCCAAGTTCAGTGTCGCATTCGTATGTGTATGGCACATAGTTACAACCATGGTCACAGTCCCATCCACACACACATGCTGATACATTTCCAAAAATGAGTAGTCTGTGATAGGCTAAGCATTTGGTGCAGTAAATTGTTGTGTGGGAACTGATGTGGCACTGTGGTTTATGTGCTTCTTCTTTCGATCCTTCAGTTTAGCAAGCTTCTTCCTACTGTCCACCTGCTTTCCTGTGTGTGGGTCAAAGATGAGGTTAGGATCTAGTTGCTTAATGCCAGGCCTGTCCCAGACGTATATGTTGTTCTGGGCTCTGCGACCTTGCGCAAGTATTGCTCCCTTGTCAACTGGTATGGGCTTGTCCAGCAAAATGATCTGTCCATTCTGATGCAATACTGCATTCCTGAATTATCCCAAGTGGCGGTAGATATCAGGGTATATAATATAGGGCAGATCTGGGTTGTACACCGCATTCCTAGCAACTACGTCTATCTCTTCTCCGACTCCCGCTAACTGCACTGACATCTGACCTTTCAGGGATGCAGTTATGATGCTGTTAGCTGTCCTGAACTTGGCCTGTCCTTCACTAGATTAGTGAAGAGATTTTTGTTGGGTGATATCATAATGTTCATGCTACAAGCACTATCGTCAACTATGCTATCTCTAGACAAGTTAACCATAGCGTGGGCATTGTGCATTATGCTATCACCTACTTCTCCTTCTTCGTCTTCCTCTTCAGCTCCCGGTTCTTCAATGGGGCTTGGCCTGGGGATTGGGCCTAAGACCTCTTGAAAATACGGGTGCGCATCAGTGTAAGCGAGGTAAGGGTGATCTATTGTAAACTGGGTTGCGTGTACGTCTACACTCCTTAGATTCATGTTGACTATGTACTGTTCTATGACCATGCGCAGTCCTGAATACAAGACATTTACCGATTCATCACTATTGTAAGCTCCAGTCGACCTAAAGTCGACACGGAAACATCCCCTGTGAACGGCATCGAACAGTTGTGAAATGACCCTGTATTCTACCCGGTTGATTGTCAGGCGGCGATGTCGCCCGGGGATTAACCAAAGGCGCACTACCGCTTTCTGGTATGCTGGCACTAGCTGGCGTTGTACTACTCTTCGCACTGCTAATGGGGCGTGTAGAGGTAGGCTGACCTGCACAGCTACTGCTACTAGTCTGACTAGCTTTCACTGACCCAGTGGTGCTACTAGAGCTACTACTAGCTGCCGGTGCCTGGAGTAATGAAGGTAGAGCGCTAACATCAAGATAGGATTTGTAACTACTCTTTCCCCTCCTTCTTATGACAGTTTCTCTTCCACTATCATTAGATACTTCCCTAGCTTGACTACCTGGGGTATCTGGGGTTTCCATAGCGAGCTTACGCCCGCTTACGCCCTAATCATGCTGCCTTGCGTTCTGAATCAGTGAGAATATCTGAAGGGGACATCCATCCGTTGGGGAACACGTCCCGTGGCCTTGCACAGTCTTTCCAAACGTTGTGCCCATGCTGTCTGCAAAATGGTGTGTTGTAAACTTATAACTAAACATTCGACAATCTTGGGGGTATCCCTTTTTCCGAAATTTTCCATGAAGTATATGGACTTTTTTGAAAACGTGTGGAAATGAAAGGAAATCAATTCACTGATTGCAGAACATATAAAAATAATATTAAAACATGTTTTTATTAATTGTAATACACTTTAACTTCATCTTCAGAGGTGGGCAGGAACCGGTCCGACACGGTAATCTTTCTCCTTTTTCATAGTCCCGGCTACTATGAATCTATGATGATAACAATGCCCAACATGCAGAATTTGCTTTTAAGTTTGTTTATCTTTGTTTACATTAAGCATTTCACTTTATTATGATAATAAACATTGCTTTTACCTACAATAAATTCCCCCCCGGGGGGGGGGGGGGAGGGGGGAGGGGGGAACGGGGGAGGAAGAGAAGTGCGATGTCGCCACGCAAAATACATAGATTCTACAACAAAATTTCTTTAATTACTAAAAAAAATAATAAATCTAACTCCGTAATATGATACTAACTAAATTAGAAGTTTGTTTAACTCTTGCACGCGACAAACGTTCTTAATCACGCTTTCGACCATAACAAACCTGCCAGTGCAAAAAATTACGATTAATACTACACTACTACAAAGAAAAAAAACACAAAACAAATTCAAACATCTTTCAGATGAAGGAGAAAAGTGAAAGCTATGCAAACTACCTGGTGCGTGCATTTGAAGTTAGCGCCGAGTCAGCGCAAGCGATGCTAAAACAAACTCCCATGCGTTAGGTGAGCTGGGAGCGGTGAGACCGGTGCCGCGTTGGGGGTGGAAGGTGAGTTACCAGCAGACAGAGCGCCAGCTGCCATCCGCGCGATGAGATCCTCCAGCAAGCTTTCTCTCTCGCTCTTACTATTTTTGTTGTTGTTGTTGTTGTTGTTGCTGTTGTTGTTGCTGATGTTGTTGTTGTTGTTATCATTATCATCATAGTTTTTCTTGTTCTTGTTATTCTTCTTCATCTTCTTCTTCACTCTCTCGTTCTCTTCTTCTGAGCTTTCCTCCTCCTCCTCCTCCTCCTCCTTCTCCTTCTTCGAATTCTTCCTCTTTCTTCTCTCCTCTTCCCGTTGTCGCTTCTCTTGCGCCTCTTTTTCCTTCCGATCTTGCGCTTCTTTTTTCTTCCTTTCCTCCTCTCTCAACTTTCTTTCTTCTGCTAGCATTTCCTTAATGGATGCGGCTTGTTCTGACATTGCCTTGTTCACAAGATCCTGAACGACTTCTTTCGACACGCCGGCGGACGAACTACCCTGAATACAATACCGGTCGCCGTTGTTTTGAAAGAAGTCGTTCATTTCTTGCGAACAAGGCAGTGGCAGAACAAACCAACAGCAACGACAACAACAACAACAAAGAATAATAATAATAATAATAATAATAATAATAATAATAATAATAATAATAATAATAATAATAATAATAATAATAATAATAATAATAGTATATCTCCTGCCAATTGCTGAGACAAAAGGCCATGTGCATCCAGTCCTCCATTCCATAAGGAAAGTCTCCACACCAATCGGTGGAATAAAGGAAGTGACGGCATAGAACATCACTCTAGGAGCTTTATACCAATCAGCCCATGGAAAGGGACCGATGGCCTATGTACTCCCTAAATAATAATAATAATAATAATAATAATAATAATAATAATAATAATAATAATAATAATAATAATAATAATAATAATAATAATAATAATAATAATAATAATAATAATAATAATAATAATAATAATAATAATAAAGTTTGAAAAAAAAATGTCAGCGCTTCCCGTTAGAGAGATTATACTCGGAAAAAAAAAGACAGGGAAAGGCTCACTGATAGAATGCCACACACACTAGCTAGCCATACTAAAGCTAGTAGCTATACTCCCCTCTCTAAACTATATGCTGCGGCGCCCAAAGAGACCTTTTGACCCCCCCCCCCCCCGGGGGCCCCCCCCTCACAAAAAAAAAGAAAAAGAAGAAGAAGGAGTAGGAAAGATTATACCTCCAACGACATGTCCACTTCATCAGCGTCGACCGCGGGCTTTTTGGACTTCGGCTTGCCTAGTCACGTCAGAAATTAGAAACACTGAAAAAAAAGCACAAAAAAAAGATGAAATTTGCTAGTACCTGGCTTTTTCTTGCTGGACCCCTTAGGCATAGGAGGCTCAGGGGTCTCTTCTTCTTCAGGGACGTCTGGAACGTCTGGAACATCGTCGACGTCGATGGATTCTGCACAAAGAACCAAACAATATTACATACATCCTTCATTTTTCATTACATACAATGTTGCTACCGAATCTCAGTTTTTTTGGCCTGCCCGAAGAGCGAGGCTCAGTCGGGCCCTTTTTTTGATTCTTCTTCTAACGTTTCAGGCGAGCATGCAGTAAATATGCAAAATAAAGAAAAGGAAGATGCCAAAAAAAAACAAAAACAAAAACAAAAAAAAAAAAAAAAAAAAAAAAAAAAGATGGAGCTGGTGGAGAAAAAGAATAATAACATGTATATGAAGAAGAAAAAGAAAAATGGAAGAAGAAGAGGAAGAAGAAGAAGAAGAAGAAGAAGAAGAAGAAATGACCTTGTTTGCTTCGTACAGAAGCAAAAGCTCCCGCTTCCGCCAGTTGCAAATCATAGGCGGGTTCGTGGGGTTACCGACGTAGAGGAGCCACGCGGGCTTCACCTGCTTCTCGAAGTCCATCGGCGACGGATCAAGCATGCAAGAGTGTTTAAGGTTAAAACCAAAAAAACCCATGAGCTGATATTGGATTTCGTCAGCCTTGCCATCGCCGTCAGTGTCGACCTCGCGCGCAGCAAAAATGAAGCGCTTCGATCCTGCAACATCCAAGTATAAAAAATATGTGCAGCTTGTGAATTTTGAAAAACATACAGTACCTCGATTGACTTGCGCAGGAGTCTTCTTGCGCCAACCAATGGGAAAGACAATGAAGAGCCTGCAAATAAAAAATAAACAATCAGTTTATAAAAATCTTTCATACTTATAGGGAAAAAGACCCGGGAGCACAAGGTGAAGTTTCACCCTCACATGTCTCCACTTGCGTGGACGCCTTCAGTTCGAAATTGTTGTACTTTGTAAGTGCAACGTCGAGCGCGAGCGCCCCCTCCCGATGTTTGTTGTCCTCGGATGTGAACTTAAAGAGCAAGCTAATTAAAGCGGCAGCAAAAGAGGAATAATAATAATAATAATAAAAAGAGAGTTTAAATTTAAAAAAAATGGCAGCGCTTCCCGTTAGAAGAAATATACTCGAAAAAAAAAACAGGGAAAGGCTCACTGATAACTGATAGAAGGCCACACACACTAGCTAACTATACTAAAGCTAAGTATCTATACTCCCCTCTCTAAACTATGCTATCGAATAATAATAATAACAATATAATAATAATAATAATAATAATAATAATAATAATAATAATAATAATAATAATAATAATAATAATAATAATAATAATAATAATATGTATCGACTGCCAATTGCTGAGCCAAAAGGCCATGTGCATCCAGTCCTCCATTCCATAAGGAAAGTCTCCACACCAATCGGTGGAA
>WBZZ01000883.1:0-10000 GCA_019918135.1 Paulinella micropora | reverse complement strand
CTTTAGTATAACTAGCTAGTGTGTGTGGCCTTCTATCAGTGAGCCTTTCTCTGTCCTTTTTTTTTTTAGTGATTCCCTCTAACGGGAAGCGCTGCCATTTTTTTCATGTGTATTTCAAACTTTAGGTATGCAATGCTGAGGGCTAGCAAGGCGCCGATATATGTGGCACACCGTGGTGGTGGCTACGGAGTCTTTGCTGATAAATACCTTCCTCCTTCTTTTCAGCTTGGGCTCCTCGAACCAGGAGGAAAGTCTTTGCGTGCTGCAGATCATGCTGCATTTTCTGATCATTTCACTATGAAAATTGGGAGTTCCCTGCAAACAGGGATGCATCCAATTAAATTCATTAACGAATCGAGCAGGAATGCAATGCATCTCATCAACTCTTCATCGCAAGGGTTCAACAAGCTCGACGATGACACTTGCCGACCGAACGTGAAGGTAAATTATGTTAGTTGTTACATACATCCATGCAATGTAAGTTTTTGTTACGTGTGTTGTATTTTTTCTATAAATATTGTTGTAAATAATGTCAGGTCAGCAAGGGTACTCCTATTGTGACTGTCACCACCGCAATATCGAAAGATCAAGAGATTTTGCTCAGCTATGCACCTAATCCAGACCTAGAGATAGCTACGCTGCCAAGCGATGCACATCCGGTCTGGTTGAAAGAGGCTGCCAAGGAAGGAGCTAAAATCCCAGTTTTCCTGTTCGAGACTGACATTGGTCATGTATGTTTCATCGTTCCTGAGAAAGAACATCCGCTTCCACTTAAGTCAATTTCCTTGCTTCATGAAGCAAAGGTTGAACTTTTAGCGTCGGTCAGCAGTATTAGTTCTGATGGAAAGCAACCGCTCTCCAGGTCATCATCTATTCCGCCGGAAAAAAAGAGGAAGCTTCTCGACAGCGTGTCCTCAATTTCAGATAGTCGCCGCACGCTTCTGCCCAGGGAAAGCTCGGACATTACAGTCATCACAGAAAAATCAAGCTTGAGTGATGCACAGGTAAAAAATAAATAAATGAAAATTATTACTGAGAAGATTCTTTTTTACAGGCAGGTGTTCCTGACGTTGATGCTAACCTCGACAGCTGGAAACAGTCAGACAGTTCTACTGTCACTACAGGATATGATGTTAGTAGCTGCAGCAGCTCTAGACTATATCTTCCTACTGGCTCCATGGTAATTTTTTTTCTCTACCTGTCTATGTTCATGCTGGTTAATGTTCATAAGCGATCTTGTTTGCGTAGAACGTCGACGAAGAGTGTTCAGATACGGATTCAAACGGTGATGCTGCATCTATCAACCCTGGATTGCTTCCTCCTCTGGTCGGCGTGGACGATGCGGAATTATCCAACGAGCTTCGATTGAACTTCGACGAGCTTATGGAATCGAATGAGCTGTTGTATAACATCATGAGATTATCACCAATTCCTTACAGCAGACCACGTAAGAATCCAACGCGCCCCTACACGATGAAAAGTCGCACGAAAGGTGCAGTGAAGCTTCAGAGACCGTCTGCGCTCCAAAAACTGTTGGGGATTACCTTCGCCGACTTGGACAGGGAAGTTAAGTCTGTCTGCTGCAAAAAGTGGAAGTGTTATTCATTTATCGACACGCGTGATGTGCTTTACACGAGAGCGAAGAATGCGTCATCGTCTCTCAGTGAGCTTTATTCTTGGGCAGCTTCGCAGCTTGAATCGTTTCAAACAAAAACTAGATCGTTTCAGTATATGTATTTAACGGAGGCTGTGTGCAAAGTAGCCTGGCAGCGTATCTACGGGATCGGTGATAAAGTTTTGTCAAGAGCACACAAACTTCTTGCAAATAACACGAAGGTTTTGACAAAAAGCTACTCAACCGTTCCTGAAACAGAAGATGTGGTAGCAGTATTACTCTGCGAGAAGTTCATGGAGAGTTACCCGGAGATATGCAGCGACGAAATATGGAGGATGCAAGAAATGGCTCAGGACGCAGGAGTCCAAAACTATGTTCGCGAGAATTGGAAAGATATGTGCCTTCGGTTTGGTTGTTCGAAACGAGTTGATCCAAATAATCCTCCGACAGACAATACGATCAACAAAGTTTGGCGCATGGATTTTCCGCACGTCAAGTTTGTCAGAGGTATTATGCATATTTTCGTTATCATTACTTATTACAGGTTTGTTTTGCAGAAGGAGATTTCTCAAAATGCGAGATCTGCACAGAGCTTGCTGCTGATCATTCTAACGGTTTCAGGACTGAAGTAGAAGCTCAAGAATGGCGTCGCCGTAGCAGGCTTCATCACAAAATTCACAGGGCGTGCCGCGTTGCCAGCATGCAGCGCAAGAAGGCAGCACCAGCAGATTTTGCTGCCACAGTCATATCAGCCGATATGAAACCGCCAGTGAAGATCCCATCTTGCCGCCGCGCCGCGAAAGATTTCAAAGGAAAAATTGTGTTTCGCCTTTGCGTTGGAATCAATACCTGCTACACTACCGATACGCATTTTATTCTGACGTACCTTGAAGGCGCGGTAGAACACGGCGCGAACAGCAACATTACTATGCTTGCCGCACTTTTACATTGGCAACTTTGGAACCCTCGCACAATGCAAGCGTGGAAATTATATCTTGAGTGGGACGGAGCTGGTGATAACACCGCGTGGGCGATGCTGGGTTTCCTTGGGCTCAATGTCGTTGACAGAGGAATCCGTTTCCAAGTAGAGTCACATCGCAAGCCACCAGGGCACGGGCACGATGGAGATGATCAGGAATTTCGAGTTATGGATATCGGGTGGAAGAGCACCTTCCTGACAACTAACATCGCTCAAGCGTTATTAAAGCTCATTCTTGCATTCAAGAAGCAGCACAAGAAGAGGCATGTGCTGGTTGTTCTCGGATGTAACTACGACTGGATGACTCATTTTAGCCCGTGTATGAACAAGAGTTTCAAAAACTACAACAAACCCTTGGCATATAGAATCACCAAGAAAGATCCTGACGCTTTGCCGACTGTAGAGATCGCTACTTGGGGAGACGCACAGGATTTTCATGGAGTGCGTGATGATCCCAGAGGAGAACCGATCAATTTGTTTATCGGACGCCCCGGTAATAATATTATCTATCTTTCTCTTTCTCTCTCTCTCTATATATATATATATATCTTTCTCTCGTTCTATCTATCTATCTCTCTCTCTATTTATGACAGCGACCGACATGCCTCCCAAGCTTCCAGTCGGCTACTTCGTCAATCCGCGCCTGAAGAAGGATATTCGTGCTTTGGCTACTAAATACCTAGGGCCGGATGAGCGAGCACATGTGGAGGAAATGTTAGCAGGTGGAAATTTGACCAGAGTAGAGGTGGATGGAGATTACTTCGAAGGCGGCCTGCCCGGCCGTCCTGCTCATATGTCCTGTGTCGATGCAAAAGGCAAGGAATGGAGAGCAGAATTTCGATTGATCGACGAGCTACCTGTAAATTGGATGGAGTTGCCTCAAGAACGACAGGAGAAAATGAACGCACTTACGCGTTTGACCGATGAAGAGCTGCTGTCCTTACCACGCACTTATTTTGTTAATGAAGGACGTCCTCCAGCTCACCCGAGATGGCGTGGTGCAAGACAGCTTACTAGCGAAGAAAAGCAGGAGCAGGATTTAGCATTTGGAAATGCTTCTGAGCCTTGGCGGAAAATTCTCACGTTGCTAAGATCGTCAGAGGAAAAAAAGCAATTTGCGTCCAAGCAGATGGTAGTTAGCGAATTGAAATCATGGATGAGAATGCATGGTGTTGCAACGCAAAACTCCGATCGGAAACAGTTCAAGAAGGCAGAGCTTATTGAACAAGCGTGGAACCATTTCGAACGATGCGACTGTGGGTTCCCTGAGGAAGAAGAGCTTGGTGCTGCTCAGCCTGCAGAACCAGTGGCAGATTCAGAGGATGACTTATCTGATACTTCATCTTCCAGTTCATCAACTGACTCATCGTCTGATCGATCTTCTGGTTCAGAGGAAGAAAAGCATGGTATTAGTTTTCTTCTTCTTCTTCTTCTTCTTCTTCTTCTTCTTCTTCTTCTTCTTCTTCTTCTTCTTCTTCTTGTTCTTCTTCTTGTTCTTCTCCTCCTTAACATGATGCTATCCATATTGTAGATGATTCAGATCGCTCCGACGCAAGTTGGAGAATGCGTAACTCAGGAATCCGTTTGCGCGGACGTCGCCGCGCACGTCGTGCTGCGGGTGGACGTGGACGTGGACGTGGACGTGGTCGTATGTGATTATTTTTTTTGAATGAATTTTTCTGGGTCCGACTTTTTCATAATGGTTTTTGTCTAGGGCAACTGCAACTGTAACGCTTCTTCTAAAAACTGAAATTAGAAATTTGTTTAATTCTGATAATGCACCAGAATCTGATGTGAAGCGTCCTCCCTCCGACCCATTCCCCCCCCCCCCCCCCCCACCCCCCCCCTCCCCCCTCTACGTACCAGCGTACGTCACAGCGGGCAAACAGAACTTTTTGAAGGTAAAACCATGTCTTAATATAGTAAAATGCTTAATATAAGCAAGAATAAACAGTAAAAGCAAATTCTGCATGTTCGGCATTGTTATCATCATAGATTCATGGTAGCCGGGACTACGAAAAAGTAGAAAAATTACCGTGTCGGACCGGTTCCTGCCCACCTCTGAAGATGAAGTTAAAGTGTATTACAATTAATAAAAACATATTTTAATATTATTTTTATATGTTCTGCAATCAGTGAATTGATTTCCTTTCATTTCCACACGTTTTCAAAAAAGTCCATATACTTCATGGAAAATTTCGGAAAAAGGGATACCCCCAAGATTGTCGAATGTTTAGTTTTATCTGTAGCATGTGTAGTTCTTTCTTCCCTGAAACCCTTTTTTGCACCTGTCTTTTATCACTCCTATATGTGTTGTGTGTGCTTTTTTGGGAATGTAATGCGCTGAATCTATTCACAATCACATGGTCTTTGTTTTGCATATGTTCAACTACTGCTCCTTTCTTTGTAACCCTGCTGTTGGTGATCTGTTCTGGGCTGCAGACAGGCTAAAAAATCATGGGTGAGTGCCCATACTGGCTACTGGCTGGATCCATCCAGTCTCCTGGTGTGGCCTCAACGGATTCTTCCTCATCATCTGTTCTCCCTGTCCGATCTGTCTGTCCACTGCAGACTCGTTTACTCCATCTTCTCTACTCTCATTCTGACTAGCCTCTTCTCGTGCTGGGCTGACTGGCTGAGCTCTATCCATACTGACTACATGAGGTGATCTACGCCTATGACTGTTCACGCATAGAGCCATAGTTCCTACCTTGAGTTCATCTGCTGGGATGTGATTAGAGATCTCTACTAGGTGTGGTGGGGGCAAAGGACATCCATCCTCATCTCTTGGTATCCCTTTGTAAACACGATCATATAGTACGGGGTCTCTGATCTCAGCTAGAGCGGCTATCAAGAGGACTTTCGCTTCTTCTGTCATCGCAGGGCTTTTGTCTGAGTCTGGTCTGATCTTTGGCTTGTGAAATTCACAGTTCTTGGACCTAATCAACCTCCAGGCTGCACTAGCTCCCGGTCCACCTTTTCTACAAAGGCCTAGGGTCCACTTGCATCGCTTGCCTGTCTCTTTGACTATGCCTTCACATCTCTTGTTATCAGGGATCAAGAACTCCTCAGGTGTCTCTATCTTCCTTGATCTCCAAATCTTAGCATAATTAAGATTAACTGCCTCTAAGGGAACTGTGTCAAGGGGAATAACACCAAAAAGCTCTGTCAAAACTAAGGAGAGGTCTCGTCCTAAATGTCTACTCTGTGCTTCCAGTAATGCGTATTTCAGCAAAAAGTCGCTAGAGAAGTATGGGATATGAAAGATGCTGGGGTCAATCCCTCTAAACTCCTGCGGGGGTCTAGCTAGGGGTTTAACTTGCTGATGAGTGTGTGGGATGGGAATAGGGATAGGGTTAGTCTGAGGTCTACTCTTGCTCTCCCGCTTCTTTATCTCCACATTCATATGTACCCACGGTATGAGTTGTAGTGAATCCTCAGGCTCATCATTGTCGTCATCTCTCTGACTACCATGATCTGACTGTTCTGGTGATTCTACCTCCTCATCTTCAGGTGGGGCTACTGACTCTCTTTCGTCTTGTGATGACCCTCTTCCTGCTCCTCACCTACACATATGAACTTACCTTTCCTTGGTCCTTTCCTTTTGTTCATTGTGCTACCCTTCCTGAACTTGTGTTTAGAGCTAGATCTATCAAAAGAGCTATCTTTGGGAGTGGGTTTTCGAGGTCTGTTTGTTGACTTAGAGTTAGCTGTCTTTCCCTGTCTTGCTGTTATGCCTTTAGTGAAAGAGCAATCACTACCTGTGTGTCTGACACCTCTTTTTCCCTCTCTGCAATCCGTTCGCACACACCTCGACGTACATTCATAACACATATGCCCAGCTTGCTTGCAGCAGTAGCATTTTAGTTCAGAATCCATCGTCGTCGAAATTGTACTAAACACTACCTGCTTACCTTTTTGCGGTGTTATTACTTCGATGTACAGTTTTTCGTTGTTGTGTTCTTGTGCGACCTGTACTAGTACTATCTTTAGGGTTAGCTGTTTCCAGTCCCATCTTTGATCCATGTGCTGCCATGTAGTGTATAGAGTTGACATGGGCTCTAAGTGTTCAACTTATAGCAGTCGAAATAGCTTCTTACACTTCTTGAA
Source organism: Paulinella micropora (assembly GCA_019918135.1). NCBI lineage: Eukaryota > Cercozoa > Imbricatea > Euglyphida > Paulinellidae > Paulinella > Paulinella micropora. The sequence continues at coordinate 3,296 of WBZZ01000883.1, read as the reverse complement.
GTTGTAGTCTGACTCTGGTCTTCCTTCGTCTATCTCAACCTGTCTGACTAATGCCTTGTACTTCGTTAGCCATGTCTCAACTCTACCCATCGAACTAGGCCCCGCATAGCATCTAGCTTGTCTAATCGACCTGCCTTTGCTATCTCGTCTAATTCTCTATACTTGTCTACTAAGGCTTTCCAGAATTTCGCAGGTTCACATTCTGCTTCGGGCAACAATGCCATACACAGCCAAACCCATACCCCCCCCCCCCCCATACCGGTATGATACCGGTATGATACCGGTATGATACCGGTATGATACCGGTATGATACCGGTATGATACCGGTATGATACCGGTATGGGGCCATACCCCCCCCCCCCATACCCAAAAAGGGGGGGTATGGGCCATACCCCCCCCCATGGGAAGGGACTTAGAGAATTTTCATATCGTATGGGGCATGGGGTATGGGGTATGGGCTATACGGGTATGGGTATGGGGTATGGGGTATGGGGTATGCGGTATGGGGTATGGAGGGTATGGAAGGTACCGGTATGGTGTATGGGGTATGGGGTATGAGGTATGAGATATGAGATATGAGGTATGGGGTATGTATGGGGTATGATCATGAGGTATGGGGTATGGGGTATGGGGTATGAGGTATTGGGTATGGGATATGGGATATGGGGTATGTGATATGTATGGGGTATGGGGTATGGGGTATGAGATATGGGGTATGGGGTATGGGGTATGAGGTATGAGGTATGAGATATGGGGTACAGTGTATGTGGTATGGGGTATGGGGTATGGGGTATGTATACTCCATACATACCCTATACTCCATAACCTATACATACCCTATACCCCATAACCTATATTAATACTCCATACATACGCAATGCCCCATATCCCATAACCGATAACCCATACCCCATACCCCATACCCCATACCCCATACCCCATACATACACCATACCTCATACCCCATACCTGGTTATGGGGTAATAGGGTATCGGGTATGTGGTGTGAAGAATAGAGTATAGGGTATGTATGAAGTATTGGGTATGGGGTATGTAAGGGATATTCGGTATAAATCTATAGATAGTGTTAATAAAAATCAGCTATAAATCTAGATAAACAATAAAAATAAAAATTTCTACTGCCAGCCGGTTTTCTTGATATATTGAATATTATTGATATAAAAATAAGTTACTTTTTTAGTATTAATAATTTAGCAGCTAACTAATTTTCCTTTTATTATTTTAATAGTTATATAATTAATAATAAAATTAGATAGTAAGCGATGAATTACTTCGACGGCAGCCAGTCCTCATCGTCTTCCTCCTGATCATCTTCCTCCTCACTATCTTCCTCCTGATCATCTTCCTCCTGATCATCTTCCTCCTCGACATGCTCGACATTTTCTTCTTCTTCCTGTTTGGCACCCTCTTCCTTTTCGGCACCCTCTTTCTGTTCTGCACCCTCTGGACACAGACATCGACAGGGTGGTTCAAGGTGTAACGGATTAGTACACAGGATACAGGTCGTAGCTCCATGAGAGACATCGATTCTCTGATTGCAGGCACAACATTCTATGTTCGGTTCTTCCTCTTCTGCACCCTCACTCCCGTTGTCAGAGTCAGAACTCGATGTTTTGGGCTTTTTGCTACTACGCTGGCAAGGACGGCAGCTGGCACTGGAGATTTGCGCTTTTGAGACTCTTTTACCATTTTCTCTCTGAACTTTTGATCCATCTCTTTGCAGCCTGCATCATACTGTGCTGACTCTTCCTCTAACTGCGTGCTAGTCTGCTTTGCAAGCGTGGCAGGTGCTGCAGTCGCAGTGACAACCTGGCTTCCTGTTACGTTGGCAGGGGCGGCAGGTACAGTGACAGCCTGGCTAGCTGTTACGCTGGCAGTGGCGGCAGGCTCAGTACTAGTATCCTCACGCACTTCTGCACTAATCGTTGGTAAACTGCACCCGATCACAGGCGTGCGAAGGGAAGTAAAGATCGACATGCTGAGATTGTCCGGACAATAGAACAAATCATCAAAAAACTCGCCTTTCTCCTTCCATCGCTTCACAAAATACGCAAGGTCATATTTGTTGTGAGGAAAATTAGCGTTCAGAGCATAGCCTGGGTCCGCCTTACGATGACATCTCGGTACTTATCGTCCACCTACATCGTTACATAGTTATGATGTGTGTTTAAATCAAATCAGATACAAACATATGCGTGCACATTAGATATGACCATAACAATACTAACCTCCCAAAGCACACACTCTCCAGGGTGAATCATATTTGATATCCCAGTCAACAACCCAAGCTTGGGATAAGTGCGACTTGGTAGGAAGTATTCTTCAAGCCACCATCTGTTGTTTCAAAGACGATGCTGTCATAATCTATGTTGGTTGTCTCTCCCTCAGGCCATATAATATTCGCCACCTAGACAAACAACACTGTATGAGGGGGGGGGGGGGGGTATGGGCTATACGGGTATGGGGGGGGGGGGGGATGGGCGATACGGAGATGTGGAATAGACCATATGGAAATATGGGACAGAGTGGAAATAGAAGATAAAGCGTTGCTGGAAGATCGATAATTAGCAAGCGACATGGACTGTATCGGATAGGGGGGGGGGGGGGGGGCGATACCGGTATGGGGGGGACGATACCTGTATGGGAGGGACGATACCGGTATGGGGGGGGGGGGGGGGGTATGGGCTATACGAGTATGGGGGGGGGGGGGGGGGATGGGCGATACGGAGATGTGGAATAGACGATATGGAAATATGGGACACAGTGGAAATAGAAGATAAAGGGTTGCTGGAAGATCGATAATTAGCAAGCGACATGGATGGTATCGGATAGGGGGGGGGGGGGGCGGCGATACCGATATGGGGGGGGGGGGTATGAGCTATAAGGGTATGGGGGAGGGGGAGGATGGGCGATAAGGAGATGTGGAATAGACGATATGGAAATATGGGACACAACAGTGGAAATGGAAGATAAAGGGTTGCTGGAATATTGATAATTAGCAAGCGACATGGACGGTTAGGGGGGGGGGGTATGGGCTATGCGGGTATGGGGGGGGGGGGGGGATGGGCGATACCGGTTTGGGGGGGGGGGGGGGGGATGGACGATACCGGCATGGGGTGATCGCGTTTCTTGAGCTTTTCCCAGCACTCAGCACGCACTGTACACTTATCAGTGAGCATTTCAACAGGACCCCACAGGCTGTCGAGTGGAATCTTGGTCCCATAACGAACAGCTCCAGTGATAGCATTTTTCTCCTCCCCCTTCCGCACCATAGC
>WBZZ01000882.1:37500-40593 GCA_019918135.1 Paulinella micropora | reverse complement strand
TGCATCAGCCATTGACAGAGAAGCACTATTATTATTATTATTATTATTATTATTATTATTATTATTATTATTATTAGGGAGTACATAGGCCATCGGTCCCTTTCAATTGGCTGATTGGTATAAAGCTCCTAGACAAATGTTCTATGCCGTCACTTCCTTTATTCCACCGATTGGTGTGGAGACTTTCCTTATGGAATGGAGGACTGGATGCACATGGCCTTTTGGCTCAGCAATTGGCAGACGATACATACATACATATTATTATTATTATTATTATTATTATTATTATTATTATTATCATTATTATTATTATGATTATTGTCTTGCCCGTTGAGATCGGGTGTCAACTGGGGGCAGGTGTCGGTTGACACCGACCGGTTCCGGCATCAGTACAGATGAGATGGTAGTAACACAGACCCACGTGTTTCGCTAAGGTAACACCCGAAGGTGCTACATTAGCTACTCGCATGGAATCTTCGTTTACTTCCCTATTACCTCAGGTAACTGAATTGGGAGTGGCGCTGGACTTGTTACCATCGATCTCTAATTGGGCTTGTTAATATTATTATTGTTACTAGTCCTTTATTGTTATTATCATTATTATTAATATTGACATGCTATGCATTAAGTGATCATCACTAACCCCTAAGTGACCATCACTATCTTCTAAGTGACCATCACTAACATCTAAGTGACCATCACTAACTTTTAAGTGACCATCAACTAACCTTTAAGTGACCATCACTAACTTCTGATTGACAGTCATTCAACAACATCACTAACTTCGAAGTGACCATCACTAACTAGCCTCAACGTGACCATCACTAACTTCGAAGTGACCATCAATAACTTCAGAGAGAAGGGACCATCACTGACCTCAAAGTGACCATCACTAACCTCGAAGTGACCATCACTAACTTCAGAGAGAGGAGGGAAAAGAGAGAGAGAGAGAGAAAGAGAGAGAGAGAGAGAGAGAGAGAGAGAGAGAGAGAGGGAGACCTTCGCTATGTTCCTGTCCATTTGCCTTCTGAACTGGTACACTCCAGGAATACCTTTATGCTGACTAAAGATCAGACCTGCAATGTCCAGCTTCGCTGGCTTTGGATCTAACTGTTCATAGTTGATCACGGGCAGTGCTTCTCTCACAGCCTCCAACGTCACCTTTGACTCCTTGCCCCAGGGCCTGCACATACCCACGCAATACATGAAGCAGTAACATATGCACACAGTTTTTTCATTTTTTATGTACTGCGTGGGTAAGTTACTCTGTCACGGGCATGTTGGCGAACAGTTTGCTTTTGGAGAAATCCTTGAGAGCTTTCGTCGTGACTCGCAGAGAAGCCTCTGTACATGGCAAGCTATGCAATAAGTGATCATCACTAGCAGCTAAGTGACCATCACTAATCTGTAAGTGACCATCACTAACGTCTAAGTGACCATCACTAACGTCTAAGTGACCATCACTAACTGCTAAGTAACCATCACTACATCCGTAATGACCCAATATTTGCAGTGGAAGACTCTTCGTCATCTTCGCATCCGCGAAGACCTTCACGTGGGAATGCAGCAAGTCCTTGAAGGACACCCTAGATGGTTACATTGCAATCACACTGTATTTGTCTAATTGACTGACAAGAAACTAAAGACGACAAGCGTTGTTTGGTGTTTCTTCTTAAACATTTCTTCTTGTTAACAAGCAAGCTAGCTAGTTTTGGGGGAACGAATACCTGAGTCCGATTTGAATCGCAGTTGGGTTTGCTTTCTTTGCGGCCTCCAAGTGAGCAGTGCACAGTCCCGTCACTTGTTCCGCAAACTCTTCTGCGGGCGCCACCTCCGTAACATAAATGGTGTCCTTGTCCACCAGTTCTTCCTCACCTTCAGACCCCTCACTCAATTGATCTTCTGGCACGGGTGTTTCATCCTTCTCCTCTCCAAGAATGTCCAGCATTTCTTCCACGCTTCGCTCTGCCTGCGCTGGGCTAGAGCCGGCTGGCGGCGATGCGCTGGTTGCAGAGGTGCCTGTAGCTGCAGGCGCTTCTATCGAGTAGAAAAAGAAGTAAATTAGTACTTAGTATGTAGTGCTGAGAACTTACAATGTAGTGATGAGAACTTACAATGGGGTATGGGCACTATGTAGTGATGGGCACTTGTTATATAGTGATGGGCACTTACTATGTAGTGATGGGCACTTACTATGTAGTGATGGGCACTTACTATGTAGTGATAGGCACTTACTATGTAGTGATGGGTACTTACTATGCAGTGATGGGCACTTACTATGTAGTGATGGGCACTTACTATGTAGTGATGGTCACTTACTATGTACTGATGGGCACTTACTATGTAGTGATGACACACATACATACATACATACATACACACACATACATACATACATACGTATACACACACACATACATACATACATACATATCTATCTATCTATCTATCTATCTATCTATCTATCTATCTATCTAGTGATGGGCACTTACTCTGTACTGATGGGAACTTACTATGCAGTGATGGGCACTTACTATGTAGTGATTGGCACTTACTGTGTAGTGATAGGTACTTACTATGAAGTGATCATGATGGGCACTTACTATACAGTGATGTGCACTTACTATATAGTGATGGGCACTTACTATGTAGTGAAACTTGCTATGTAGTGATGGGCACTTATTATGTAGTGATGGGCACTTACCTACAAATGCTGGCATTCGTTTGGACGTTGCTATCCACTCTTTCACCGCGAGGCTCTGCTGCCCTGGCCAGCTGACATGAGTTAAAATCTTTCCACTACCGCCAAGCTCTATGAGCGCTTGCTGCCGGCAATACAGATCTTGTGCATGCAGACATTGCTCCTCGTTCCACCCAGAATCCTCAATCCCTCCATCACGTAAAACAATGTCGCTCTGGAGTAGTATTGCTGTCTGCTGCGCTTTTGGTGTAAAAACTTCGAAGTCAAAATCAAGCCTGGGACAGGCCATAAATTGTCCCACCCAAAGGCCACGCTCCTTGATGAAAGCTTGAAGGCCGCCTGGGTGCTTCTGTGCCATGAAATAAATACCGACCGCGTCTTTAACCGCGTCT
>WBZZ01000882.1:20000-30000 GCA_019918135.1 Paulinella micropora | reverse complement strand
AAAAAAAGTAAACAGTAGTGATAGTCACTACCGTTTTAGTGATGGGCACTAGCCTTGTAGTGATGGGCACTAGACCGGTAGTGATGGGCACTAGCATCTTAGTGATGATCACTATAGTGGTCGTCATCATAGGGTATATTGTCTAGTCACTACATCTTGACAATACAAATAATGATCATTGTATGCAAGATTTACATTGAATGGACGTAATGTATGAAGGTGAACATATCCTTGTAGGTAGTGAAGATTGCACGTGTCCTGCCCAGGACGGAGCATACCTTTTGGCTGCATCAACTTGTGTGTGGAGTTATGCATCACATGAAGAATTGGGGCCCTCTACCAGACACTTCTGCGTATTGGCTAGAGAGGCAGCAGAAGTTCCTGAAAGGCCAAGTACACAGCCAGAAAGACCCTGAAATGACTCTTTTCAAACGCTGGAGTGATGCTGCATGTCTGAAGACTACATTTGGACAGGCACTCTCCGACTTGCAACAAAGCGCTGCCATGCCAAACACCAGGAAGAAATGCTTTCAGTTTGATGAAAAAACGCTCCAGCTCCAGGTGAATCCGGATGAACCAAACAAGTTAATTTGTACAAAAAAGTACAAGCTAGCTGAAGAGCAGCGTACGGATGTCATTTTGTTCTTGGAAAAGTACTGGAGAGAGTTAGGACTTTCTCGAGTTGATGAAAACAAGATGCAAACAAATGAACGTCCTGATTTCTCTGCTCTTCGTTGTGACGTTACTAAGCACCGGAGGGCAGTCGTCCGAGCGGTGTGCATGATATGTGGTGAAGCATCCAACAAACGTTACGCAAGAGGAACATGTGCAGTTGCAAAGGAAGATCTCAAAAGTGATTTTCCAGGTGGGGTTCGCAGCAGTGCGAGATATGGTGCAATATCCGCTATTACCTTGCAGTGGCATTGACCAATCCAGACATAACTTTGGAACTCGCAGCGGTAGAGCTTCTGCGGTGCTACGCAGATCCCAAAAAGCGTGGTATGTGGCTATGTAAAGCGGTTCCCGATCGCAAAGAGAAATTGCAATTTCTCCCTTTGAGCTCATTGGAGATGCCTTGCGTGACTGCAGACGTACCTACCAAGAGTGGCTGCATGTATTGGATTCCGGTCGATGATTCCATTCTGCCTGATTATATGCAAGAGGCAGTGGATAGGTTGGTGGATGGTAAGGATCCTGCACCAGCACCTGACCAAGACATTCCTGAGGTTGATCTTGATGCGTTATATGCGAGCGACAGTGAGGCTGATCAGAAACTGCCAGAAGCAAGACAAATACTAGAGGTGAATCTGAAATTGTCAGATGATGAGGCGGACCAAGGTGGGGTGGACTCTAGGCCTGACGCTCCTAGTCTAAACGAGATTTTTGCGGTCCCGGACGGTGAGGAAAATAATGATAGCGATGCTGAGTACTTCTTGGATCAGCAGGAGACAGATGTAAGAAATTAATTGAATCCAGCAACATTTTAGACACAGTCTACCTTTTAAATCAAGACACTGATTATTAAAAATATCACAGTGACGCTCATATTTCATACAGAGACAGAGTATAGATAACTTTAATATGATGTTCAATATAACTAGTTCCGGTCACTATGACCTTAGTGATAGACACTCACAAGGTAGTGATGGTCACTACATTATGACACTTAGTGATGATCACTAGACTTGTATTAGCTTGAGCGTGTAGTGATCATCACTGAGACACACTCTAAACAAGATCACTACCCTAGTGCTCGTCACTATGGTTTTTATCACTAACTTTTTTTAGTTTTGTAACACATCACTACGTAGTGATGGTCACTACGTATTTCATCACTAACGTTCATCATAGATCACTAGTGTAGTGATGATCACTACGTGTTTCATCACTAACTTTTTTTAGTTTTGTAACACATCACTAACGTAGTGATGATCACTACGTATTCCATCACTAACTTGCATCAAGATCACTAGTGATAGTGATGATCACTACGTATTTCATCACTAACTTTTTCTAACTTTTTCAATAATGCAAATGGGTAGTGATCATCACTACCCTCATCACTAAGAAAAAATATTCATCACTACCAGCGTAGTGATGCATCACTACGTGCTAAGTGATCATCACTTCATTTCATCCGTGTAGTGTTGATAACACCACTTTTCTCTTCCCTTTTCTTCTTTAGCTTGCTCTTTACTACTTATGTTATGTGCTTGGTTTTTTCCTGCCCCTTTTGCTTCCATTCTTGCTTGATCTTTTCCTTTAGTATTTTGCGCTTGCCTCCTTGCGCACCCGATGAAGTCATTTACATACTCCCTTGTCATTATGAAGCGGTGCAACTTCTTAAAATCGGTTGTTTCTTAATAAAGTAACATACTAACTATCCCTAACTTTCTGCTTACATCTGTCCTGAGCTCTCTACCCTTCAGGGAGTTACGGTTTCCCCCCAGCTGCCTAACTGTTTAATCCCTATGACAAGCTCGTTCTCTCCAAAAAAATCGCCTGCTGCACCAGTAACTGAGTTCGTGACCTTACCGTCATCCATGATGTGCAGTTCCAGCGGGGGGTGCATATCAACCACTGCATTAATGATATGATACTACTAACACAACAAATATTTCAGCAACATGGATTGCGGTACGGATAGCACCTATCGCTGCCAACAAACTAGATATGGAAAGCACTGTTCTATGTCCGTACATAATAAAACTCGCTCTGTTCATGAATTCAAAAGTCCGCCTATGTCCCTGCGGGCGCCCACACTCATATGCAATACAAACATTCCTGACTTGCAATTGGGTATTATTGCGTATGTGTTCTAGAACAACGTCTTTCTCGCTAGCTGTCCACCCTGTCCAGAACAAGTAAATGGTGACCAATCCGTGCCAACGATAACATTGGAAATACAGTTTCAGCCCGACAAGGTCTTGCACTTGCGTGTTCCATAGAATTTGAGGATCTGATTGTGTCCACAAGTCCCGATACTGACTAGTAGCCCTTAGTTCGCGTGCATTTTAGATCCGTAAAGACCACTGTTCTCTAAAGTTACTTTGCTCTAGTCCCGCCACTTTTGCAAACCCAAACACCATGGCTGCTACTAAAACATGCACTCTGCCACAACCTATGTCCAAAAATATTCTCTTCGTTCTATCAGCAAGTGACACACTGTACAATACAGCCAGCACCCCCTGGAGAGTCAAAGTTCCCTCCACGCCTCGCGGGAAAACTTGAATCTTATCTATATTATGCCTAAAAGCTTTTATCACAGCTGCAACTTGATTTATCTTCCAGTCATGGGGAAGACAGGGTAGTAAAGTTGGGTTCTCTGTGCGACAGGAGTGATAATTAGACAGCGTAAAGCTGTTCGCCTGTCGACAAGCACTTTCAGTGCAAGTCCATTGCGGCAGCGTTCGCATGACTGATCGCTTCGCCTAGTCACAGAGACAGAACAGGCTCTCTCTCTCTCTCTCTCTCTCTCTCTCTCTCTTTTTCTCTCAGGGTAGTAAAGTTGGGCTCTCTATGCCACATGTCCAGACATCTCCAGATATGTCGACCCGCCTTTGACATTTGTGTGACGGCAGCCATGTGACACGCGCATCTGAATTAATATGATGCTGCGCGCGTCACATTGCAGACGAGCATCGTTTCAGGTGGCATTGGTTACGGCAGCAGTTCTACGCGAGGAGACTCTCTCTCTTTTTCTCTCCCTCTCAGATTTCAATGCTTGCATTGAAATTTCCCTGCAGCGAGCATTGAAATTTCCTTGCATGCATTGAAATTTCCCTTCAGCTAGCATTGAAATTTCATTGCATGCATTGAAAAAACTTTTCATCTTTCAATGCATGCATTGAAACTTCAATGCAGGATACATTGAAATTTCAATGCATGCATTGAAATGATTGTTCAGCTTTCAATGCATGCATTGAAATTAGTATGCATTGAAATTCCAATGCATGCATTGAAATTACTGTAAAGATTTCAATGCATGCATTGAAATTTCAATGCAGGATTCATTGAAACTTCAATGCATGCATTGAAATTACTGTCCAGCTTTCAATGCATACATTGAAATTTCAATGCAGTATGCAATGAGATTTAAATGCAGTCTATCATCGCTTGAAGTCTACATGCACAACTCATGGAGTGACGGTGTTCCACGCCATGTCATCCAGCTGTTTACCACATTTTTCACGCAGCCAAGCCACACACCTATTGCCGTAGTAAATAGTAATACATTGCCCCTGGGCCCAAAAAAATCTGTAACAAAGAACAAAGAACAACCACTCCCCTGTTTTCAACCGCGACACAGTTTGGCTGAGAGCTATGCTGCGCAAACCCCCCCCCCCCCCCCCCCCCCTCTAGCACTAGCTTCTTATGCAGGGCCAGCAAGCCTTCCGACCGCGCCTCCAGTACTCTGCTTCTTATGTCATCAGTGAAAACTATCAAATCTCCTGGAGCACCTTCTACTCCCCTAGCATCTCTGTGCTCCTCCCTAAACATGGAACGTTCGGCCCGAGTCTGATTTTCATCCACAACGTGCCGACCACCAAAAACCATGATGGGTGTGTGTGGCCTTCCACCCACAGCTTCCCCATCTGACTCTCGTGTTTGGGGACTACCACAGCACATAGTCCTGCCTTGCTGCCCGCATCGACGAGGGACAGGAAACCACTGTTATATCCAGTCTGCAGTCGCAGTCTCTGTCCTGCCTGGACTGGATGCTGTTCTGCCCACAACTTCGCTATCTTCACCACAGCCCCTCTTATCGCCTGTATATCATGAACACAAGGGGGAAATACCATGGACAGAGATGTAAGGAGATAGTGGTACATCATGAACACAGAGTACCTGGTTGGCTGCGAGGTTGGAAGGTGCGGTGGCGATGACGCAAACGGGCTGGGCTCAGCGGCGGCCGGAAGCGCGGCAGGTAGCCCCATGCTTGCCGAAGATGTAGACGAAGACGAAGACGAAGACGAAGACGAAGACGATGTATCGGCAGTCACGCTGGACGATGACGAAGACGAAGAGGATGACGAAGACGAAGACGATGACGAAGACGAAGACGAAGACGAAGAAGGTTTGGAGGGGGCTGCGGGGGGCTGCTTGCTGACAGCCTTCTTCGCTGGGGTCTTCTTGCTGGTAGCCTTCTTTGCTGGGGTCTCCTTTCTGGCAGCCTTCTTCGCTGGGGTCTCCTTGCTGGCAGCCTTCATCGCTGGGGGCTCCTTACATACATACATACATAGATACATACATACAGGATGCATTGACATTTCAATGCATGCATTGAAATTTCAATGCATGCATTGAAATGACAGTTCAGCTTTCAATGCATGCATTGAATTTCAATGCAGGATGCATTGAAATTTCAATGCATGCATTCAAATTACTGTTAAGCTTTCAATGCATGCATTGAAATTTCAATGCAGGATGCATTGAAATTTCAATACATGCATTGAAATTACTGTTCAGCTTTCAATGCATGCATTGAAATTTCAACGCAGGATTCATTGAAATTTCTATGCATGCATTGAAATTTGCTGTTCAGCTTTTAATACATACATACGCTGGCAGCCTTCTTCTTCGCTGGGGGCTCCTTGTTTGCATCCTTCTTTTCCCCCTTCGAGCCCGTCTTCTCTTTCTTGTCATTCTTGTTCCCCTTCTTCTGTTTCTTGGCACTATTCTCCCGCTGCACCTCTTTTGCTGACCGACGGCCCACCTTTTTTTTGCGCTTTGCTTTTGGCACCGTTACCCTGTACTTCTCCAACCTGTCCTCAATTGAAGAAAAAAACAACAAAAGAAAAAGAAGGAAAACCAATAAATCAAAAGAGAAAGAACAAAGAGACAAACAAACAAATAAAAGGCAAAAAAGAAAAAAAGAGAGAAAAGAACAACAACAAACAACAAAAACCTGTCCTTCCACTTGGAAATGGAGTTGCTCAGGGATCGGTACCTAGTGTACATGATCACCAGGAACATATTCACGTCGCACTTCATTATGTTCCGCTGGTAGCAGTTGAAAATTTCAGCAAACTTCTCTGCTGCGTCCTCGATGTACGTATCTTCATCGGGGTCTTGGATGCACTCCATCCAATGTTCCCAAGCTGCAAACAAATAATGTTGTTGAAATTTCAATGCATGCATTGAAAGGTGAAGAGTGTTTGCAGACAAGAGAGAGGGAGAGAGAGAGAGAGAGAGAGAGAGAGAGAGAGAGAGAGAGTTGTACTTTGGATGGCCGGGTAGTCCTGCAGCCACGCCCACAGCAGCAGGCAACTGAGCAATTCGTTGTGAAACTTCTGCTCCTCCGATGCGCTTGTGATTGCGGGTGCGTGCGTTGGCACCTTCATCTTGTAGGCCTCCCGTTGCAAAACTTCACACTGCGGCAGCCTGTATGTATGTACGTATGTATGCATGTATATGTATGTATGTATGTATGTATGTATGTACATACGTATGTATGTATGTACATACGTATGAATGTATGTATGTATGTATGTATGTACATATGTATGTATGTACCCGTGCCGGAGTCCGGAAGGCTGATCCACGTTGCACAAGATGACCAAAGGTTCTTTGTCCGGGTCATCGACATCGCGCCATGCAACCTCCTTGTCCTCCAGCGGGTACACTACCACCAGACAACACAGGCGAAGCACTGTCGACAGGGACTAAGATGAAGACGAAGACGAAGACGAAGCAGTCAGAGACTGGCCTGCAGGAGGCTGCTGATTGCTTGGTTGCTTGATTGATTGATTGATTGATTGATTGATTAATTGATTAATTGATTCATTTATTGATTGATTATTGATTCATGGAGTCACTGAGTTCATTCATTCATTCAGTTCATTCATTCGTTGATTTATTGGTTGAAGGGTGCAACCAAGCTGGAGGAATCGTTTGGCAAGCTGCAGGTGTCTGCCCAACATTCTTCAAGTTGGCAATCTGCAGCCGAGGCTGGCTGACGATCTAGCAGCCGACACGGTCGCCGGTTACGAGCTGCTGGCTGAAATTTCTGAGGGGGATGGGGAGGGCGCTTCTTTGGGCGCCTGGCCCAACAAACTCTACGAAGGCGAACAACAGACTAGTGAGTAAAGATGATGTATATAATTTAGGCGGGTCGTGGCGAACATCAGTAATGTAGTAATGTTCAAAACAGGTGCGAAGCGAACAAGAATACGTTGCAACGAGGTGATGGTCTTGTGCCGCGACTCCATGAGTAATATTAATAGTCAGAGACAAAAAAGCAAAATTTAATTATTAAAACCAAACTTGACTTGATTGAAAACCTTACGTCAGTCGAAAAAAAAAATCTAGCTAGCGGTCCCGGTCCCGCCGGTCCGACCGTGACTTGGAGGTCATAAATATACGCTTTACTTTTTTCCCCCTTTTGTATCTCCGACCTTTGATATATACACTTCCATCAAGCTTTATCTGCCGGAAGGCTTTGAGAGTCGAAATTGTTTTGGAAAAACTGCTAGTTTTTTATGTTAGATAATAGATCGGTAATAGAGTCAGTAATTAATATCTCCATGTATTTAACCGGGTTATGCGGTTAGAGTATCAGAACAATCATTGCCATTCCACTGTCTTTGTGGACCGAGCGGGTATATCTGCCCCACAAAGTGGGTCCACTGTTATTGTTCCGTTCATCAATACCGACCATTCGTTTCAGTCATCAGTTTCCGTTGGACATGGTACTACTAATCATTATGAATTGCTTAAAGCTCCTTTCTGGTCATATAATGCACTCCAGCCCTTTGGGCTTCATGACGCAAAATTCCATTTCAAAATTCTGCCCCAAACTCTGCTCCTCTTCCGAGCTCTGCCCCCACTACAGTGCCCGTCCCCCTGCCATATTGCGAGTCCTGTTCCGGCCTTGCCCCTGCAACTCGAGCAATATCTGAAAGCTTCCGCTTTTTTGCTTTTTTGAAGAGTCTCGTTTTGCCTGTTTGGAGCTGTATTATTGCATTTGTTTTTCCCCTTGCGCTTATAACACAGTGTGGCTCGCTTCTTGGCATGGCGCCGAAACTTCCTCAGCACTTTAAGTTGCGGGGAAAACCGCAAACTTTTCAAAATATCGATGGGGACGGCACAAAAAACTATCCTGACCTAGTCCGGCCTGAATATTTTTTTAGTGAACACTCAGAAAACTACATATTAAGCTCCCTTAGTGGTGTGAAAAGTGAGTTTTGGCTTTTTTTAAAAAAGGATTTTCGATATTAAAAGTTCAACATCTATATATATTATCTCGACCCTAATTTAAAAAACAAATTATTAATATGATCCCTTTTTTCCGATGAAAATTTTCATTTCTCAGACAATTTTCCATTTAACACTTGAATTCGAATTCAAATTCAAATGTTATATAAAAAAATTATTCTTTTGTACAGAACCAAAATTCAACACTCCAGCTTAACAACTTTTGAAAAAAAACACAATGAAAAGTTGAAATGTTAAAAACTCATTACGTAAAAAGTGCCTTAACTTGATTTTAACAACGCAGGCTTAAAATGCCTAAAGTCAAAAACATACAGTGTATATTCTTTTCAACCAGTACCGGAAAAAAGGTTTTCAGATTCCTACATGAATACTGGGGACATTAAGTTGCGAAAGCAGCCAGCTTCGACCTCAGCCTACGGTCTGCTCTGTCAGTATTATTACAGTCTAAATCTAGACAAGGAATGAAGGAGGGTTTCTGTCTGCTACCTGGCCGTCCCATCATCAACGACAATATTTTTAGTCCTGACCAATATGAAATGCCTTTATTACAGGAAATTCACCTGCTAACGTTCCTAATTCTCTGTTTTACTCCACCCTTTTTCACTCTGAAGGTACTGTGAAGAAAGTGGGCAGATCAATTCTTGCCATGCGAAGGTCGCCAGATTCCTAGATGATTACTGGGAGCATTAAGAGGCGAAAGCAGCCTCACACTGCTCGGTCAGTATTATTAAAATGCTGGTGCCAAGATAACTCTGCAGCCATCTTTGAAAGCCTCGACAGGGGCTTTCAAACAGCATGCTCATGATTGCTGTACCGGCGTTAACATGTTGACTTAGCATAAATTATCCACCCAACGCTCGATGACTTGCCAGTTGGATGTGATTGGCAACACCAGGTAACGCCTTCCTTGAGAGGCTGTTCTATACCTTCACTGGCAGTATTCGAATGGCAAAAACTACCAACTTTGATCTCATCCCTCTCCTCACTCGTGGTGGTATGACAATCCTGAAGTCATCGTTTCAAAGTTTTGACACCAAGGCTATTAAATGCCATACTTCGCATTCCATTATCTTGATTTTCGATTGAGAAAAAGAGATCCAAGTCGGTGCATTGGGCCAATCGAGTTTGCTCGGTTATAGCTCCGTAAGACGTGCCCAGAGTACATGTTTCCTACCTGCCCAGAGTGGCAGGCAAAACCGACAGACCCAGCCAACGCTTCTCGATACCTGTGGCCGATACATGCGCATATGTATACATACACATGGTAATAAAAACACATCTGTATGCTTCTATAAATGATGCATGCATACATGCATATATATTTATACAGTATGTGTGTGTAGGTGCGTGCGTGTGTGTTTTGTGTGTGTGTGTGTGTGTGTGTGTGTGTGTTTGTGTGTGTACCATCCATGTGTGCCAGCCCGACCACGGCCACGATCCTAAATAAGTAAGTAAGTAAGTAAGTAAGTGGTGAATTAGTAAGTAAGTTGGTAGGACATCATAAGTAAGCGAACGAAAAAAAAAAAGAAAAAAAAAAGGGGGGGGGGGGGGGGGAGAAAGAAAGAAATAAAAGAAAGAAATAAAAGAATGAAATAAAAGAAAAAGAAAAGAAAAAAAAAAGAAAAGAAAAGAAAAAGAAATAAATAGGTAGATAAATTAGCTACATCATAAGTTAACCAAAAAGCATGAACGACTAAGTAAGTGCGTACCGTTCGTGTCCGTCCGCGGCGGTGTTCTGTAGGTTCTTCTCCATGAACTCATCGCGGTCGTGCAACAAGCCTAG
>WBZZ01000881.1:122500-135000 GCA_019918135.1 Paulinella micropora | reverse complement strand
TGTTAGTGAAATTCAAACGAAGGTGGTGCTGGATCGATACCGAGGCCCAGCAGAAGGATGGATATGCAACAATCAAGATGATATGAAACATGTGATAATCCTAAATGACAACTGGATATATCTTTTCACAAATAAAATGTATGAGGAGTCGACTTGGTACAGGTTTGTGTTCAAGGAGTGCTAGATAGAAGAAGCTATTGGAGTAATGTATTTGTTCAATCTTAGCATTACTGCAAATGATACAGCTATCATACATCATGCTATGGACCTCTACAGTGTTCGAGCAACAGTGAGTGACTCCTTATTATAAGAAGAGTGGCAGAGAAAATACTAAAGATATCCAGCTCTGCTGAATACATTATTCGTTGAAAAAAAATGTCTGCAACACTATCTCACTTTTCCTTTCACACAGGACCCAGATAAAGAACTAGCAATAGACACAAAATGGGTGAACTCTGCAGGGTTGCTTGTGTTTATATAGGATATGCAAGTTTGGAATATATTTTCAGGACTAAACCTGAGCACAAGAGATAGAAGAAACAGCTTCTTCTATCTGAGTACGATTCAACAGCAGCTACCCAAGCGAGGGAAACTCTTAACGAGCTGCTCGATACAATCAAACAGCATCAGTGGACATGGGTGAATAGGATGGAAACGAAATTCAAATTCTTCAAGGCAAATATAGTGTTTGAGAACGCTATTAGAGGTGGTAAGGAAGTAGAAAAGAAAATCACTCCCCATCCTGCGTTTAATTTCTACTAATGCAACTTCCTCACTATGTGCGAGTTAGTATCACATACCATCAGTGACATCCTCCGAATTTGCCTAGCGAACGATATTCATTTCACATATAGCAATGATAGCAGAGCAACCGTTGTCCCAGAGGGAACGATATTAGTCTTCTTTCACAGAACTGTAGTTGTCACGCCCCCTGGAAACAAGGGTGGTTGCGGACAAAACCGACTTTCAAACATCACTGAAAAACAAAAGAAATCGAACTACAAATTGGTCGAACCAGCTCTGATTATGCTAGATAAGGCCACAATTTTTGATTATGCAAATATAACACGCAAATCAATATTGATTATGGTGAATGTATCTTGCTTTTCTTGTGCTATACGTGTCTAGACAGCACGATTGAACAGTTCAGTCTAACAGCTACTAACACTAAAAAGATATTAGCCAACAAAGCAAGTTGTTGTGCATCCCAATACTTGTTGACGCATAAGTGACCACAATGGGATGAGGAAGAGTGTAGATTGATCCATTGGGGACAGCTGAAGCTT
Organism: Paulinella micropora; assembly: GCA_019918135.1. Taxonomy (NCBI): domain Eukaryota; phylum Cercozoa; class Imbricatea; order Euglyphida; family Paulinellidae; genus Paulinella; species Paulinella micropora. Next base: position 133,714 of record WBZZ01000881.1, on the reverse strand, counting down.
CCCAGCCTACCTCATTACCTGCTCTAATAATTCGTAAATAAGACCAACTAGTGTTTCATGTGCGACACTGTCATAATCGCTGACATTGTGTCCGCAATATCACAACGTATGTGGGAGGCCGATGTTACCCACAACGAAATAGTCGATCTTCCACAAAAGTTAATCAAGCTCCTAGTTCGTGCTGATTTGTCGATGTTACTGGTGGCAGTCCTTTTAAGTGCATCGCTAGAGCAGCGACCACCAAAGGCCGAAAAACTGTGGAAAGATACATTCGCAACGTCTTGTCACGCTAAAAAAAAAATTTAGCTTCTGAGGTATATGCACTGCGGGCCGAATATTACACCTATCGACTATCCACTCCCTCACCTCTCGTAGAAGTAGATACATCGGCTCTACTAACAGGTATGTCCCATTCAGAGCAATGTCACGACCCATAGAGTTAGTACGTGTGACTTACGCACTATAGTACTGTAATAGCAGTGTGACGTCGGTAGTAGAGCACTCGCACCACTCAGTGCTATTCCTTAATCTAGCTACCGTTATACTGTCTTCCCAGTGACTACTATTTCTAACTTACTTCAAGAGGAGACTCTATCTTGAATGAAATATCATATTATGATAATATCATATGCAAATATGAGTTGATCCAAAATTGATAGAAATTGGAAAAATATACACTAATGATCATAAACATATAAGACTAGTAAGATATAACCATCATACATGATTAATATAATTAACCCTTAACAGGTTTCAATCCCCAAAAGTGGCTTCAATCCCCAAAAGTGATTTGAATTTTTGAGTTGAATAAAAACATAAATACCAATCGAAACAAGCTGTACTACGCTGCAAATTTAATATTTTCGTGTTGGGGAAGCTATCTGTGAAAACCAGAATGTCATAGCTTTTCTAGAAGTGACTTAAATATGAAACTGAAACCAGGCACCAACCACTTTTTTTCACGAATTTTCGTTGCCTTTTTTTACGTGGCGGGGACCTTTTTTTTTTTCAACATCATGTCTGCGCACCAAGAGCTTCTCACAGTCCGTGTGCGTCTTCCGGTCAGGGAATTTGGTGAGGCTTATGCCAAACAAAAATGGCCTGATGACTGGAAGACGAGGGAGATTGAGGGTACTGTTTCTCGACAGTATGGTCGTACAAAAGACAAGTTTTGGATGAAGTGGGATGCGGAGGATGAAGACGATTCCATGATGATTGCTTCGGAGATTATCAAATACAGAATTGAAGGGAGTGGCTCTGCCGATAACGGCATACTTGGGCAAGGCCAGGAAATCGACGGAGATGCCAAAAATGCAATAAATGCTGGGTAGACTTGTTTTTCTTGAACCTCGAATTTTTCTTGTGATGTCGAATGGTTTCTCTGCGTGTTTGCAGTGAGGACGGCTTGATACCCAGCGACCCTGATGACGATGACTATGTGTACCTATCCCTACCTGGTTTCAGCTATTTTGTGCAATTTGCTTCTGTTTTGTTGTCGGCCAAGGACGATGCTGGAAGTATAGTAGATTTCTGTACTTCCATACATGCATCGGCGTTGGCTGTCAGTATTCCTTACTGTACTGTTTTCCAACAGACCGCCAGAGTCGGGGGATGAGTCGGGTAGTTCAATCGATGAAGAGGATCAAAAAGAAGGAGATATGGACAACAAACGAGCCCCTCATCCCAGCGACTCACTTGTCAGTGACGATGATGTCGAAGAAGATGAGGGGTCTGGTGAAGACGAGGAGGAGGATCCGGCACTAGAGATTGACGAAGGCGATAGCCTACCTGCCAGTGAGTTCAAAGATGTCAAAGAATGGAAGGTGGGTGTTGCACCTCCTCGTGTGCTGCCTGCATTCGAAGGGCAGTCCAGTGCATCACTTTCTGTGCGTTCCCCCGACCTCCTCAGTATGGTGGATATTTTCTTTATGTTCTTACCCACGCAATTCGCAGAATGTCACAAGAAACACCAACAAGTATGCAACCTGGAAACGTAATCTCAACCCCTCAGAGCGTCAGCGGCCTTGGGTACCCGTGACACTATCTGACATACTTTCATTTTTGGCGATCCTTATAATGATGGGGGTGATGGGGTTGCCTGCTGAAACAGATTATTGGATTGGCGCTGTGTCAGACTTCTGGCAGTGGCGAGACCTTGCAAGCATCATGGGGTACGTGAGGTATCAGAATATCAAACGTTATTTTCATCTCACTGAACCCCGTCTGGCAGCTCCTCGTGACTCCCCTCAGTATGACAAACTTTTCAATGTTAGAGTCTTTATTGAGATTATACAAGAAAATTTTCCTAGGCTGTGGGAATTGGGTCAGTGGGTGTCAATTGACGAGGGAATGATCCCTTTTAAAGGGCCTACCTACTACCTCAGGCAATACTTACCGAAAAAACCCATCAAATGGGGATTCAAACTGTTTGCTCTGTGCTGTTCAGTAACAGGCTATTTTATACGCTGCTTTGTTATGAGGGTGAGGGAACGGTGCAGGACGATTCTGGGCACGGAATGACGTATGCAGTTGTTATGAAGCTTTTAGACCTAGCCGGCATCGACCAAAGCGGCAGGATCATCGCTTTAGATAGGTTTTACACAGGGCTGCAGTTGTTTTTTGACTGTGTCCTAAAGAGGGGCATCAACTGCATTGGCACTGTTGTCAAACCCAGGCTGAGGGCGGCAAAGGAGCTACTGGACGAAGTCAAGAAGAATAGTGACCGGGGGACGTCCGCAATGGCCACTTGGAGTCATAACGGAGTCACTATGCATGCTGTTGCTTGGAAAGACACCCAGGTGGTTTATTTTTTGTCAACTGTGTTGGGGGGTACCATGAGCCACGTCGAAAGGAGGCTGCATGGGGGGGGGGGGGGGGGTGGAGCTACGGTTCCAGTGAATCGTTTTGAAATTTGCAAGACATACACTCAGCACATGGGCGGCGTTGATACAGGCGATCAGTTACGACTTCGTTACGGATTTGAGAAGGCGGTAAGATTCAACAAGCCTTGGTTCAAGTTATTTGCGGGTTTGTTAGATGTTGCGGTTACAAACACAACTATCATCTACAAACAGTTTCATGAAGAAAAAACACGCAAAGACATGCTCAAGGAACTTATTGAGGGTTTGGTGTCTTATGCGGGGCTTTTTGGAGGTTCTAGGAGCGCAGCGAGGGGCAAGCGTGTGATATGCCCTGGCCATTTGGTAAGTCTTACAAACGAGGCGAGTGATGGTAAGCGCGGCGCGGGTAAGCAGAACTCGGTTTGTTGTGCGGTGTGTGCTAGTAATGGAATCCGCAAGCGTACCAGTGCTTATTGCAGCGATTGTCGCTATTTTTTTTGCCGAACTGGAGAATGTTTTCCGTGGCACACAGTCAATCATTTCGTTCCATCTGGGAAATGTAAGAGGCAGCCGTTGTGACAGTGATTGTCAAGGTTTTATTAGTTATTAAAGAACGGTTTTTTTACACAATTAGCTTCCACCGGGTTTAATTCAATTGAATTTAATAATATAACTGTCAAAAACCACAAATAGGGATTAAAAAACTTGAAATTGGGTCGGATCCCCAAACGTGGCTTTAGATCCCCAAAAGTGGCAAACCGGTTAAGGGTTAAATGGTCGGGGAAATGTCAACCAGATTAGCATTGTCAATTTGTCAGGAACGCATTATCTAGATCACTGCAAGATTGACAAACATAAAACATAAAAATTAGCGTAAATTTTGCTTGAAATCAGCAAACCATTATATACCAGTCTGCACACAACAATACAACCTCATGCAATGATACATGCACAGAAGCGATAATATACACACATATTTATGATACACATACGATAATAAAATAAAAACAAGTATAATTGCTTAATATATGAGGAACAAATATGACTTATATACAATGTACATGACAGGTAAAGATATCGCTACATAGCAGCAAAACAAACATACTTGGCCTTCACAGCATATAACGAAGTTATGAACATGCCGGTTCCGCTGCCTGAAGCACCTGCTTGTAAGATGTATATAGTCATAGCATATAGATAAACATGTAACCATAAGAAACAACATATGACAACATCATCATGAAATAATTCTGTTTAGACTTGCAACATTACCAACATTACATCAGAAAACATCAATATGAAGATAATAACATTAAGAGTTGCCTTTTAACATTAATTATCTATTACATCTGACTGTTGTCATAGGATACAAACATATACTGAGAAATATGAGCGATCCGATCACATCGACAACTATGTCTGCCATTTAGTTGCACTAACAAAACTATAACCATAGTACTTAGCTCGCTGGTGGCATCATTGAGTCTACTTAGTTTACAATTTATATGTCTGGTCATAACTATTACTATTAACTATTATCATGACATTAACTTCGATTAAGTCTATATAGCAAAGTAGATCATCGACACATGTGATATAATCTATGTAACATGTATAAACTTCTAATGTCGCAATAACAGTAGTGGCTCTCTCTCCCAATCGCTTTTCGGAGTTTTATGTAGCAAAAGTGAATTTAGTTGATAAATATTTAGACATTAAAGGAGACGAAAGCAATATACACAAACAATGAAAATAAAGCAAACAATAATGTCATATAACGCATGGTGCGGAATGCATAATATAACAAGGCAAAGCTATTCAATCTGCATTTCTACCTCGACATGCCAGGAGATTGGCGAAAATTGCTGGAGTGGAAGAGATTTGGTCAGGTAATCTGCTAAATTCTTCTTTGACGCAATTTTATACAACTGCACGTCTTTGCACGGCACCTGTCGACTAACTAATGAAAACGCACTGCAATGTGCTTAGTAAGTATACTGCTTTCACCTAAGCCGCGAGCCGACAATGAGATAGCTCCTGAGTTATCTTCGAGGATCGGGATGGTGCCCGGCGAATAATCCATGTCCTCTAACACCCTCCTAATGGTTTCAGCCTCCCTAACTGCCTCGTTGGCAGCTATAATCCCGCCTTCCACGGTCGAGTTAGCTACTACTGGTTGCAACTTTGAGAAAACTGAAATCGGAGTCAAATGGAAGAAAAAGATGAAGCCACTACGGGACCTCCTATCCTCCTGCCTAGAAGCGAAATCGGAATCACAGTATCCAAAAACTGGAGTCTTTTGGCGGATTCTTTAGGGATCTCTGCCTCACCGAGTTTCACAGAGTGTTGAGACAAGTGACTGGGGTCGATATCAGTAAAGGAATCCATAACTTGCGATCCGCTGACTTGCTTCTGCTTACGCTCCCCCTGCTTCGCGTAATTCCACATGGAAGTGATAGACTTATCGGCTCTTCGGAAGAACATCCCACGTGGGGTCGCCAAAAACCGACAGATTTTATCGATTCGCGAATACGCGCGGGGGGGGGGGGGGGTTCGGTACCATATCCAATGCTGCCATGTAGTGCGCAAACGATCAAGGGTTGGGTGTTGACAGCGACAAAGAGCAAAACACCAATAAGGGTACGAAGATCGTACGCCAAATGGCGTATTCGGGCTTGAGGGGGCGGACCGTATCCGATGTGTTGGGGGACTTAGCGGGAATAGCGCTATCGTATCCTAGCTTTAGCAAAACTGCTTTAATGTAAGCCTTTTGGTGGACTAGGATCCCATTCTCGAAATTGTCGATAGAAATATTCTTGAAAGACTTTGCAATGCCAAGGTCCTTGCATCTCAAACCCTTTTTTTCTGAAAGAACCTAACTAGGGCTGTGTTCTCTTTCTCATTAGCAACATGCAAACCATCATAAACATGGAATGTGAGCAGTGTGGTGTGCTGTGGGTTGTTGTCCTTTACTATCGCATATGATGCCTTATCTATGGCTAGGGGCTTATATCCAAACTGAACAACTCTATCGTTCAAGACAGCGTACCACAGTCTTCCTGACTCAGGGTGACCATAGTAAGCTTTGAGGATAAGCCATAACCACCCTATTTTTTCAAATCCGGGCGGTGGGCGTGCATAGATGGTGTAAGGCATGATTGCGTGCAGATATGCGGTGACAAAGTCAACAAGCCTTAAATCCCTGCTGTGAACGGCAGCGTGCGCGACAAACATGAGAAATGTGCGGTGGTGAGCAGTAGGGGAATATGTGCGCTTAGCATTATAATGAACACCAGGCTCCATTAAATCTCCCCTAATTGCTGTTCTGGCCTTACAATAAGTGCCACCGTTAGGGTCAGGTTTCACCGTATCGACCCATGTCAGTGGTATTATTTTACTGTCACTTCTCCTAGCTTCAGTTTCTCTTACTCATTCAAAGATTTCAACTCTTCTTGCTGTTTTATCTCTTTCTCTCTCGCTGCCTTTTTGTCTTGCGGTTTGATGTCTGGCGGCAGCTCAATAGAAGGATAAAAGCAAGCATTAGGAGCAAAATCTGGCACTACCTCTTGCAATTTAGGAGCAGTTAGTATGGGCGGTGTTTGTGTCGATTCTACAGTGGTTGTAGTTACGCTATTTGGAGTAACAGCTGGCTGTTTTTGGGGTCTGGTCCTTTTCTGACTAGCAAATATGAGATTGTCGCCTGAAATCTCTCCCTGCGTCCATGAACGGAAAGTAGAGGGGTTAGGCGTACGGGGAGGTAATACTGGCTGAGTGGATTCTCCCTGGGCTAACGTGGGCACTTCTGCTACACTTACTTTGACTTCGGGGGTAACATCAATAAGACTGTCCGTACCGACTGAACTAATTCTATATTTTCTATATCACTATCTAGCATTCTCTCTGCTTTACCCTCTCCGAAGTCTATATAATGTGTAGGTTCCATTTTTCCAGAGATTGCCTTTAAAGCTCCCCCTGGACGGATGGCTCGTCCTTTTCTAACATGAGTGCTCCACTTTTCTCCATACTGGGCCCGAGCCCATTTCTCTCCAAATTCTGGGGCAGGAACTGCTACTTCAACTCCCTTTAAGGTATCCAGTCGGTTCGGCAGTCTTACCTTTCTAGCTTTCTGAAAGGCTACCGAACTGACAGGCGGTTCACTGACGTTCTTCTTTTCTGGTTGTGGGGTTCCACCTGGATCATGAACTTGTGGGGTGGCTGGTGGGGACAACGGCTCTTCCGTCTCACTGACTTTCAACAACCACAACTTCTTTTTTCACAACTACGGTAGACCTAGAAGCACCCGAAATAGGCTAACCCTGTTTCTCAGGATGAAATCCTATTTCAGCTCCCTCTATTTCTATTTCGTCTGTGATTCCTTCATCGGGACAGTTTTCTTCGTCTCCCCCTGGGATACTAGACTTTGGGGTTGTTTCTTGTTTGCGAAATGAAATTGTCTGGTTCAGTCCGCCCGGATGGCTCACATTTTCCGATTTTAAGGGCCAAGCAGTACCTCAACGACATTGCAACATTTGGTGAATGGGTGTCCGTAATGGAGGGGATGCCGCAAGGCTTGCCCAAGCCCGCCGCCCCGACCCGTGATGTGCTGCGAGACAAGGTGGTAAAAACTCTTAAGAAACTCCGGGGAAGCATCCGATGCTGATTCACGGAGCCGACCGAAAAGACTGGGTGGAGAGCTTTGTTCACAGCGATGGCAAAACAGTTGGTGTTCGGGTGGTTGGGGAGCATGAGCTTGGATGTGTTGGCAGGCCTGGGCAGCTCCTGATCAATGGGCGAGCGCTGAATCTCCGCGTTTTAGAGGCTGAGTCGTTACCTCCTCTGATCATGATTCGATCCGCCAACCTTCGGTGTACGGTAGCAGATGAGCAGCTGAAAGCCATGATTGCTGCGAATGACGATGGAAGAGTGCATTTAAAGATAGTCCCATCAGCAGCGAAGCGTTTCGACAGCATTCAAAAGCTTGAGCATGAAGATGTGATTGTCGAGGAAATATCTGAGGATAATTCTGTCGCAGCCGCTGGTCAGGGTCCGTCAGGTGCTTTGCCCGTCTGTCCCACTGTCAGGGAATCACAGCTAGAAGGTTCTTTCAAGGGTTTACATGACAGCTTTCTTGCCCTAAGCAAGAAACATGAGGACTTGCGAAAGGAGTTTGAGGCAAGAGTTGAACTCGACAACCAAGAAATTGAATTGGTGAAGCAGAAGTACCACAAACTCAAAAAAACTGTTTTGGCAACCACTTCTTCAGCACAAACTAAGCCTTCCACCGACAGGAATTCTGCGGCGCCAGAAAGCAGTGCGGTTCCAACCAATCTGCGTGAACCCATGCTGCCACCGCATCCCTCCACTTCACGTCATGCTAAACGGCAAGCAACCCATTCCCGCCGAGAGTTGCAGCAAGACAAAGTGCATTTCCTTGTACCTAAGCATCGCAAAATGTCCTAATAAAGATATAATTGTGATTTTCAACACTAGTGTTGTTCTGTATGATTGTATTGTCGGATTTCGTTGGTTTGGGTCGCTTGAGAACTTGAAATATTAATATTAAAATTAGAAGGAAAATTGAAAAAGTTTAAGTCAAATTTTACGAGATTATCGAAGAAAAATATTGATATTAATATTATTATTCATATAGATGAGTTTTACCAATCATTGATATATATTAGCATGTTTTGCAGATTTACTAACAGTACTAGGTACCGAAGAACTTGAAAAAAAACAAAATTTTGGTAAAATTTTCTAGTTGAATTTGATAAACATTCATTGAATACATTAAAAAAATAATTATTATGATAGTATTTAATCATAAAAACAATTCAAACATCTATAGAAAATATGTGAGCAATCATATCTTGGCAAATCAGATTGATTCGCGGATTCACCGAATGATTCGCCAATCTATACCATGCTCAAGATATATTTTTTACTAATTCCAACTTTACGTGACATATTGGCTTTGGCGCCACCACTGCCACCCACACCAGTAATTTTCCCTTTTTACACACACACTGTGAATTATTATTATTAACTAACGTATTTAGCGGTTGTATTAATCCCATCACCTAACTATCTTCCTAAGTTATGATAACTGTCGATTGGCAATATGTAATTTCATAGCCTTCAGTAGGGAAGTTCCTTAGTGATCCTATTGTAGTAGTATTATTTTTAATAACACCATTGAACAATTCATGAGAAAATGAAAATATTTCACGTCACGTTTTATCACTGTTTGGTTCGGCTGGTCTTATTAATAACTCACCTGACTTCTCGCGCATCCTGACGAGGGCAAGCTCAGATCAGGGGGAGAGAGAATTATGCATGCCCACCCGGTATATAATGGCATTACTATATGTTCCGGTGGAGAGTACGGAGTCCCTTGAAGAGTCTACATTAGGTAATCCTCATTCTTCATGTCCGACGCCGTTAGATCCGAGACTCAGTAGTAGGCATATTGATTAACTGCAACACAGTGGCAGTTCTCTATTAAACTTGGGTTCTGTATTAAAGTAACGTTTGGAGCTGGTAAGTGAGTTGACAGGGGACGTCTGGGAGACGAACAAACAGGCGGAGAGCATCTCAGTGCAGTCTACATCTCAAGTTAAGTCGCAGGTGTGGTAAGGTGACAATGACTTAATGACCGGTTTATAGCTTTCTTCGTTGTCCGATCATCGTTAAAGTGCTCAGTCTGGTCATGTCATGATTAATATAATATGAAATAATTTATTACCTAATTGCAACTTTCATTCCTTACCGGCGAAAACTTCTTGCTTCAGATGATTGTCACATTTTGATGGATTGATTATTGTCTTGAAAGTACAACGAAAAAAGTACTGGTATTAAATACATATATAAGCCTTAAGGTCGTAACCGTGGCATTGTCAACTGTGAAAAGCTTCACCTCGAAGGCGCAAAACACATTCCACTAATCAATGATAATCTTTAGTGGGTCAGTGAGGAGGCGGGGTGGATATGAAGAAAATAAATATACAACACAAAGAATCAAACCAAAGTACATGTATTAATATCCCTGTCAAAATTCTCACAGCCTGCTCCGTACTCTCACACACACAACGGACACGTCGTCGATCTTTGGAAAGTATCTTGCGAGTGCTCGTCGAATCAAGCCCTCTACAATTCTCCTAGCTTCCTTCCGCGCCCTCTCCTCCTCGTCGCGTCCTGGCAGAGGCATTTTCATACAGCAGTAGGGTCCAAATCTTGAAAAAGAGGTAGTTGCAGGACAGCAGAAAACAGAAACAGAAACGTGATGTAGTGATGAAAAGACTGAACAGTATGTATGAAAAAAGGGGACAAACAGCAGTGACAGACAGCAGTGACAGAGAAATTTGGACGCACGTTCGACAAATTTGATGTGCAAACATCCATGACTCAAATACAGCAAACGACAGCAAATCGATACAAGTACAAACGACCATCGTCGTTGGAGCTCTTCTCGAGTTGTGCGGCAACCTCTTGTGCGATGGGGCTGAAGTCAGTGGTCGGGGCACCTAGAAAGGCGTTAAGCCATGTACCCACAGGACCCAGGAGTATGTAAAATCAGCTTGTATGCACTTGCGCAAAGATGTAGAGAATATACACATACATACATACATATATAACAATCAGATAGGCATGCAAAAAAGAGTTGTTACAAACGACCACAGAAATACTTACAGACAAACAGCAGGCCGTAACTGCCCCCCCCCCCCCCACACACACACACCATCACAAATCTCTCTCTCTCTATATATATATATACATATATATATAATCTAATATATGTATGTATGTATGTATGTATGTATGTATGTATGCATGTATGTATGTATGTATTTGTATGTATGTATGTATGTATGTGTATGTATGTATGTATGTATGTCTGTAGCTCTGGCCATGCTGTCAACCGGTGCGATCGGGCACGGAGAGGTTGTCGAGCAGCCCGTCGGAAGCGAAAATGAGTGTGTCGCCGGGCTGTAGCACGAAGGTCTCCTTGGCGCCGTCCTCTGGCAAGTCCTGGCACAGTCCAGGCTCCCGAAACCTGCCGCCACAGCAGCCCCAACGCATCATCGCACAGTCCACAGAGATGCAGCAGGCACCAGCAGACACGGGCGTGCAGACATGGCAAGAGCTTCAGGGGCAGGCGGCAAGAGGCAGGGCGCAGAACCGATCGGGGATGACTGCCAACTGGAAGGGTGCCACATACCGCCCCGTGCCGTGCTGCGTCACCTGGACCTGCCAAATGACCCTGCCGCGCAAGACATGCGTGCGACATGCTGAACAAGGTGCCCGCGGACCTGCCTTGCCGCACCACCACGCAGCCCGAATCACCGACATTCACAGTAGACAAGACAAGCTTCTCGCC
>WBZZ01000881.1:117500-120000 GCA_019918135.1 Paulinella micropora | reverse complement strand
GGAAGAAGAAGGAAGAAGAAGGAAGAAGGAAGAAGGAAGAAGAAGAAGAAGAAGAAGAAGAAGAAAGAAGAAGAAAGAAGAAGAAGGAAGAAGGAAGAAGAAGGAAGAAGAAGGAAGAAGAAGGAAGAAGGAAGAAGGAAGAAGAAAGAAGAAGAAAGAAGAAGAAAGAAGGAGAAAGAAGAAGAAAGAAGAAGAAGAAGAAGAAGAAGAAGAAGAAAAAAAAAAAAGAAGAAAGAGAAGAGGAAAGAGAAGAAGAAAAAGAAGAAAGAAGAAGAGGGAAAGGAAGAAGACAAAAGAAGAAAGAATCACAAATAAGAAAGAAGAAAGAAGAGGAAAGAAGACGACGAATGAAGAAGACGAAAGAAGAAGACGAAAGAAGAAGACGAAAGAAGAAGACGAAAGAAGACGAAAGAAGAAGAAAGAAGAAGACGAAAGAAGAAGAAAGAAGAAGACGAAAGAAGAAGACGAAAGAGAAGGAGACGAAAGAAGGAGACAAAAGAAGGAGACGAAAGAAGAAGAAGAAGAAGAAGAAGAAGAAGAAGAAGAAGAAGAAGGAGGAGAAGGAGATGACGAGGAGAGGAGGGTAAGATGGCGGTTGCGAAGGCTGGGCAGGTGTGACCTGCAGCTGCTCATACCCTTCCTGCAACCACTGCAAAGGATACCGCGCGTGCTGATTTCCCTGTCGCACACAAGCAGCACACGGGGGCCTCGCAACAAGCGGACAAATGGGTCTGTGCACTAGCTGGGCAATCTCCTTTGTTCCACATCCAGAGCACACACGCAGGCCGACACAAGACGAATGCAAACTAGTATGCCATTGAACAAAACAGCAGTGAGCAAATGAAAAAGGCAAAAATGGACAAAATCCGATTTCTGAACAGGAATCATATGAAGAGTCTGCTGTCTGAGTGCTAGTTTACGTTGCGTTTGCTTCCGCTGCTTTGTGCGCTCTGTGCGACCAGCTCCAGCAGCCGGTGAGAGACCACTCCTGGACCAGACCACACAGACGCATACATGGCCTGACCAAGCAAAGACGCGCGCAAGAGCTTGCGGCGGACCCGCGTCCACGCCCATGCTGGCCCAGCCGCCCACCCCGTCCGCCACCGCCACCAGCACGCCGCCCGCCTGACACGACACACTTCCCTGTGCGCACCTGCCCTACACCGCCCACTTCCATCTCTAACTTCACCTAGCTCTCGCAGTCATATGTAATATACAGACAACAGATAAGACAGCAGGAACACAGAAGGCAAAACACAGGAAGCAAGAAGGTCCAATACAAACAAGAGAGGTGGGAGAAACTGCGGCTGAGGTGTGTGCGGTGTGTGCGGCACACTGGCCACACATACGGGCACAAGGCGCGGGCCCAGGCAGGCGCGTGCGGGGCAGAGCGGCTGCAGAGAGAGGGCGGTCACCAGCGGCTGCACCACGAGCGCGTCCTCGCCACACACCCGGTGGCGGTCCAAACCCTATGGCCCACACAGCCGCGACACACCCACACCGTGGATCACGAGCCAGCGGAGGAACAGAGGCAGCGCGCAGCCCAAACTAGGCCAGCCTAGCACAAGCTGCAGCACACACACGCGAGGGGACGGGGCAGACGGCCTGGGCGAGCTCGGGCAGCGGCTGCGCCAAGATGCTCCTGCAGCACACCGCGCGCAGTCACGCCTGCGACAGTCTGCCTATCTGGTCTGTGCAGAGGCGCCCTGCAGCGCGCGCGCATGCGGCCCCACACACGCTGTGCGGTGTGTGTGTGTGTGTGAATGTGTGAATGTGTGTGTGTATTATGTGTGCATATGTCCTTGTGTGTGTGTGTGTGTCTGTGCGTATGCGAGAGTGCGAAGTATGCGGGCACCGGAACTGCCGCTTTCCGAAGCCGCTGGCAGAGATGCCCAGCACGTAGGCGCCTCACCACGCCAGCACAGCCACCAAACGGCCACAACACACATAGCATGGACCAGCAAGCAAAAATGGCAAGAGACCATCCGTCTTGCTGGCTGAGAACTGCAGAGACAAGGTCTGACCCGCTGTACACAATCAAGCACCCACAACTAAGATGACAGGGCTTTGGAGATATAACATTTAACAACAACAACAACAACAACAACAACAACAACAACCGCAACAACAACGACAATAACGACAATAATGATAAACATAACAAAAGCAATAATAATAATATAATAATAATACTAATAGGCTTCCTCAGACTATAGCATCAGATCCAGATCCTGGACATGTGCCTCCATAATAATAATACTACTAATAATAATAATAATAATAATAATAATAATAATAATAATAATAATAATAATAATAATGATGGTAATAGTAGTGCTTCTCTGTCAATGGCTGATGCATTTCTGCACATGCGCCTCCATCGTCTCACCCGTGAGGGGAGTACGAAGAATTGACGATAGGCTGTAATGACACCCCCGCAAGGGCAGTTCCAACACTTCCAGACGGGTCGGTATGTTCAATGAAAATACTGGTCCAGACG
>WBZZ01000881.1:107500-110000 GCA_019918135.1 Paulinella micropora | reverse complement strand
CTGCGTCAGGTAGTAGTGGAGATGAAAGCAAACCCACGTAAGGCATGAGCTATTTTGAGGAGGTTCTTGGGTAAAGAATCAGATAGTCCTAGACATATTGGGAATGACGGAGGAGAGGTGGTGGTGGGTAAAGATGCAGCCACAGTTTTTGCAGAGCAGTATTATAAACAATTGAATAGACCTATTCATTTGCCTGCACCTCCCACGCATAAGATTGAAAGGGTGAATGGTGTAAGCTTTCAGCCTGTTGTATTTCCTTTAGACAAACAATTTTTTACTGATGATGAAATTAAGAAAGATGAAGTCTCTTTAAGGCCTAATAAGGCTGTAGGGCCAGATGGAATTCCAGGAGAGATTTTGTTGTGGCTTCTTACTGAGAGCAAAAATGCAAGGTGTCTGTTTACTGCTTTATTTAATAGGTGTTTAGCTACTGGTATTAAGCCTTTGGACCATACTAAGGGCATTATCAAACCTATCTATAAAGGTAAAGGAGGTAGGACAAAAGCTGATCAGTTTAGGCCTGTCACCTTGTTATCTGTGATTGATAAATTTTATGCTACACTTTTGTTAAATAGATTAACTGATTGGGTTACGCAGAATGATATGTTGCATTTCGAACAAGGAGGAGCAAGAAGAGGCAGAGGGGGACAGCACCAGATTTTCTTACTTCATGAATTGCTTGCTAACCATAAGGGTCCTGTCTTCTCTGCTTTCTTAGATGTGTCTAAGGCTTGTGATTCTGTTGAAAGAGATCTTCTTTGGATGAAATTGGAAAGGATGGGAGTGTCTAGGTTTTTCTTACGTGCGTTGAAAGGTCTTTATCATTCAGTTCAGAGTCGAGTTGATATTCAGAATGGTATGTCTGATTGGTTTGATGCAGGAAGAGGGGTGAGACAAGGGTGCCCTCTCTCTCCTTTACTTTACTGTTTATATACAGCTGATTTAGCGAAGATGTTACGTGATTCTATACGGGTATCTCGATTGGGGTTAATAGTTCAGATAGTAATTTGATTTCTCCCCTGCGTATTTCTTGTCTATTATGTATTGATAATATTGTTCTGTTAGCAAAATCCCCGTCAAATCTACAAAAGCAACTGGATTTGTGCGGGGACTGGGCCCGTTCTAATAATGGGGAATACAACCAGGATAAATCTAATGTTGTTGTGTTTAATAGTAAGAGTGAAGGTCAGAATATTATTTGGAACTTACTAGGTACGAAGGTGGCAATAGCTACCTTATACAAATATTTGGGAGTGATCTTTGAGAGTGATTTGTCCTGGAAAATTATGAAAGAAGATAGGATACAGAAAGCCAAGCAGAATTTGAATATGGTCTTAGCCATGGGAGTTAGAAGAGGTATTGCACCTAATATTGCAATGCAATTGATTTCTGGATCTGTGTTTCAGTCTATGGATCGGGGAAGTGAGTTTTGGCATCCTGAATTTTGTTGGAAGGAGGGTGATACATTCAACAATGGTGTTGCGAGAAAAGTGTTGCGTGTCCCTAGAGATTTTCCTAGCCTGGCTGGTCAAGGTGAGCTGGGGTTGTGGTCGTCGGTTGGGCGAGGTGATTACAGGAGATTGGTTTTCTTGCTGTCTCTATTGTTGATGCCGGAAGATTCTTTATTAGTCCGCATGTTCAAAATTAGTTGTTTCAATGCTATTAGTAATGCTTGTAACAATTGGGTTACAAGATTATTTAGAGATGTTAAGAGGTTGTTGCCTTGTACCGCAATTCAGGATTCTTTTGCTTTTATTAAGAACTCTTCTAAGTCAAATTTAAAAAAGATTATTCATGATTGTCAACAAAAAGATTGGAGAGAGAAATTACGCGTGTCTCCTTTGTCTATTTATAAGTGTGTGAAAACGGATTTAGAAATGGAGTTTTACTTAAAAGGTCGTAATTATGAGGGGGGAAGGAGGTTAATATCTTTGGCAAGAGCGGGTTGTTTGAGGTTTGGATTGTCTGATCGTGGTTTTGGTTCCCCTGTTGATGCGATTTGTGATATATGTCTTAGTCAGATTCATCATGAAACTCATGTTTTTCAAGATTGCATTCCTTGTTTTTCTACCTTGCTCACTTTACAGATTCAATGTTTTGGTTCTTGTCTTTCATGGAATAGTTTGATTTCTTTAGATCAGTGGATACATCTTTTACACTCAACATGTCTGAAGTCGTTACATTCTGTTAATGCTATGAGGTTGTTTCTTAGGAGATTTTATAGACATGTCCAAAGACTAACCAGGGGTCTTGCTTCTGGTGTGTCTGTAGGATCATAGTCCTCGACAAGGGGGCTGCCATCCTATTTTACTACTACTACTACTGGCAATATGAAAACAAAAATTTGTACTGAAACTTACTAGTAAATTTCAAGAATAAATGTAACTTCAAGTGTATAAGTACATGTACATTTAAACTATTGAAGTTGACGCGTACCTTTGATGTGGTGTAGTTATTGTACTAAGACTTCGTACTTAAACTTATTTAAAATCTTATTAAG
>WBZZ01000881.1:100000-102500 GCA_019918135.1 Paulinella micropora | reverse complement strand
AACAGCTTCTTGCTGTGAGCCTCCAGCATGGTGTTAAGGATTGATCTGACTCCTTCCTCTGACACGCCACCAGCTGCAGTCTCCTAAGCATCATTGTATATGTGTTGATTTTTGCACACACACACAAACAAACGATTTTGATACCTTTTTGTTTCCGCCAGTCTTCGTGACCTTTCCCCCTACAGAGAAATCTGACGTTTGCTTGATGACAAGGAAGACGAGAATGAGGAAGAAGATGAAAAGAAGACAAAGAAAGAAAAAGAAATACCTTTTGGAGACTTCTTGCTTGATTTAGGCTCCGGCTGAATCTCTTCCTCCTGAAGTTCTCCGACGATCTCATTCTCCGCCAAACTTCCTGTTCACATAAAAAAAAAAAGAAAAAAAAAAGAACGCAAAGTTGTGATATATATGTATGTCTACAATGCTGTCATGACATAACGCTTAAATGTAAAGCAAACATACCATGCTTCAATTTCTTTACTCGTGACGAAGACCGAGGTTCCCCCAGGTGAGTGAGCTCCCTCTTGCGCTGCAGAGCAAAGGCAACATAATTAAGAATGCAAAAAATAAAGCAACGTGCGAAGCAAAGGCAACATAATTTTACCCGGTTCGCTTCCTGGATCAGCAAAATCTCCTTCTTTCTCCACTTGCGCAAAATCTCGGGATTGGTCGGGTTCCCGACAAGGGGCAAGAGCATGGGTTTGACTTGGTTTTTAAAGTTCAATGGAGACGGAGGCAAAAGACAGGAATGCTTCAGGTTGAACCAATAAAAATTCAACAACTGAAACTCCTGCTTCTTATCACCCGTGCTATCCGGATCCAAGTCGCGAAGCGCCAGGATGGAGCGATGAGAACCTCAAACAAAGTACACGAATCTGAGTGTACTATAATCAGAATATACATATTATTTCAAATATTAATAATATTATGAGGGCATTTCAACCCCCCCCCCCCCGGAACCCGTCTCCGGAACCCGTCCCGGAATCCGTCTTCGGAACCTAGTGCATGTGAGAAAAATATACCTCGGTTTATCTCATACTTGTTCTTGCTGCGCCAATCATCAGGAAAAGTGATTGCCAGCCTATTAGCAAAAGAAAGAAAATGCAGGCAGAAGCAATCATGAATTTACCCAGGAGCGTTTTGGGAAACTTCCCCGTCTCCACTTGCGTGACCTCGTCCAACTTGAAATTGTTGTAGCGGGTGAGATACACCCCGATCACCGCCGCGGTCTCCCGCAGCTTGCCGTCATCGGTGTAATGCTTCATCAGCAAACTAAAAAGTATTCAACATCGGCCTGGCTACTTCCCCCTCCCCACCCCCGCTACCGACAACATAAGTCGCGACGCAGCCACAAAAACAACAGCAACCAGCCAAAAGTAGGGGGGATAGCGATAGAAACTCATGAAAAACAAAAATAAACAAAAGGAAAAAAAACAGCGGGAAAAACACTCATACCGGAAGCGACGCGAGCCCCCCCCCCCCCCCCCGCTACCGACAACATAAGTCGCGACACAGCCACAAAAACAACAGCAGCCAGCCAAAAGTAGGGGGGATAGCGATAGAAACTCATGAAAAACAAAAATAAAACAAAAGAAAAAAAAACAGCGGGAAAAACACTCATACCGGAAGCGACGCGAGCCCCCCCCCCCCCCCCCCGCTACCGACAACATAAGTCGCGACACAGCCACAAAAACAACGGCAACCAGCCAAAAGTAGGGGGATAGCGATAGAAACTCATGAAAAACAAAAATAAAACAAAAGGAAAAAAAACAGCGGAAAAACACTCATACCGGAAGCGACGCGAGCCCCCCCCCCCACCCCCCCCCCACCCCCCCGCTACCGACAACATAAGTCGCGACACAGCCACGAAAACAACAGCAACCAGCCAAAAGTAGGGGGGATAGCGATAGAAACTCATGAAAAAACGAAAATAAAACAAAAGAAAAAAAAACAGCGGCAAAAACACTTATACCGGAAGCGACGCGAGCCCCTCCCCGCTGACAGCAATGTTATTATGTCGCGACACAGCCACAAAAACAATGGGTTTCTTACCAATCCTGCCAGGTTTTGCCTGACACGAATTTGAAGAAGCCCGGAGCATGAAAAATCCTCACCTTGCCAGGTGGGACTTTGGTATTCTTCTCCTCCTCGTCCCCATCCTCGGATGCCGCCAGCGCCTCCTCCTCCTCCTCGGATGCCGCCTGCGCCTCCTCCTCCTCCAGACTCAGGGGGGACGAGGGCTGCTCCTCCTCCTCCTCCTTCGTCCCCTTCCGCTTCCCCTTCCGCTTCCCCTTCTTTGCCTTCTTCTCCTCTTTCCCCTTTTTTTTCCCCTTCTCCCCCCCTTGTCTAAGACTTCCTCTTCTTCTCCTTTGTCCCCTTCGTCCTCATCTTTTTCCTTCTTCGTCCCCTTTCCCTTCCCCTTCCCCTTCCCCTTCTTCTCCTCTTCCTCCTCATCATCGTCCTCTTTGTTCTTTGCTTCCTCTTTCTTCTTCTTCTTTGC
>WBZZ01000881.1:82500-95000 GCA_019918135.1 Paulinella micropora | reverse complement strand
GGAAGCTTCAAGAGATGGCGCGTGACGCTGGTGTCCACGAATACGTGCGCGACAACTGGAAGGACATCGTTGAGCGGTATGCAAACGGGATCTGCGAAAGCATCCGCGCTGACAGACCGCCTTCGAGTGTGACGATAAACAAGGTTTGGACGGCTGACTTTTCGCAAGTTGAGTTCATCAGGGGTAATTTCGCATTGATCGTGTTGTTCCAGTCTCACACTGTTACGTTTGTGTTTTAGATGGTGATTTTGCCAAGTGTGAATTTTGCACTGAGCTGGCAGCGGAGCATTCGATAGGTTTCAAGACGGAAACTGATGCTCAGGACTGGCGTCGGAGAAGTCGATTGCATAGCAAGTTGCATCGAGAAGCCCGGGTAGCCAGCATGATTCGAAAGAAGGGTGCCCCTGTCGACCAACATTCCACTGTGATTTCAACTGACATGAAACCTCCATTCAAAGTTCCTTCTTGCCGCCGCAGAGCAAAAGACTTCAAGGGGAAAATAGTCTTCAGGCTATGTCTTGGCATGACTACCTGTTACACGACCGACACTCATTTCGTTTTTGCGTATCTCGAAGGCGCAGTGGAGCATAACGTGAACAGCAATATCACTATGCTGGCTTCGATTCTGCATTGGGAGCTGTGGGATCGACGCACTATGGCATCGTGGAAGCTGTACCTGGAATGGGATGGAGCAGGCGACAACACAGCGTGGGCCATGCTTGGCTTTGCCTCTGATATTGTCGACAGAGATGTCAGGGGAGAAGTCCAGACTCATCGAAAGCCTCCAGGGCACGGTCACGACGGCGACGACCAAGACTTCAGGGTGATGGACATTGGTTTGAAAAGCTCGTTCTTCGTTACCAACATCGCCCAAGCTCTCTTCAAGGCCATGTTGGCCTTCAAAACCAAGCGAGATCGCTACGTGCTGTTGATTCTCGGCTGCAACTACGACTGGCAAACTCATTACAGTCCCTGCATGAACAAGCACATCAAGCACTACAACAGGCCGTTGGCATACCGAATCAAGAAGCTGGAGCCGGGAGCGCTTCCGACTGCGGAGATCAAGACATGGGGGGATGCCCAAAAGGAGTGGCACGGGGAGCACGACAACGTGAAAGGGGCGCCACTTCAACTGTTCGTCAAGCGTCCAGGTCAATTTTTATCATTTCTTTTCCTTGGCTGTGTTGTTCATAGACAACGTTAATATTACTGTAACATACTAATTCTCCTTATTCTGTGTGTTTTTTTCTTTCAGAGACTGACCTTCCACTGAAGCTCCCTGTCGGCCACTTTGTCAATCCCCGACTCAAAAAAGATATTCGGTATCTGGCATCCAAATACTGTGGTGAGGATGAAAAGGCATGGATCGAGGAGATGCTTGCGGGTAAGAATCTCACCAGAATTGAATTCGACGGTGAGTACATGGACGGTGGATTGCCCGGCCGTCCAGCACACATGTCCTGCACTGACGCGAAGGGGACGGAGTGGAGAGTAGAGTTTCGCCTCATCGACGAACTTCCTATCAACTTTTGGGAGTTGCCGCCCAATCGTAAAGAAAAGATGGAAGGTCTCACGCGGCTGACACAGGAAGAGTTAATGTCGTTACCGCGAACTTACTTTTGCAACGACAGAGAGGCGCCTGCACATCCAAAGTGGGTCGGCGCGAGGGAGCTCACTGCAGAGGAGAAGTTCGCACAGGATGTGGCTTTCAACTTTGCCTCAGCACCGTGGCGTAAGGTGTCGCTACTTCTTAGCGAAGCAGCAGACAAGGAAGCCTTTGCGGCGAGCCAAATGGTGATAAAGGAGCTCAAGTATTGGCTTCGAATGCATGGCGTATCCACCCAAGACGGAGATCGCAAACAATTCAAAAAGGCTCAGCTTATCGACGTGGCATGGAGCCATTTTCAGGTTTGTGATTGCGGCCTCCAGGATGAGCTCTCTGCTGATGCTGCAGCTCCAGCACCTCAGCATGCTTCGGATTCAGACGGAGATGGTCGATTTTCATTTCTCATAGCTAGTATAATTGTATGCTCTGCTATGTATCGTAGCTGCATGATGATTACATTGTGTTGGTAGTAGCTGGGGTAGCGAATGGCATTGGTAGTGGCGCTCGCGGTCGTCGAGCAGGTCGGGGACGTCGCCGCAAACGCAGGGCTGCTAATGCGCAAAGGGGACGAGGAGTCTATCGCAAGCGCGCACGTGAACCGCGCGAATCAGAGACAGAGCCATCGCGGCGCAGGCGCCGTCGAGTTCCTGGTCCGGAACCGTGGGAATGCACCATCTGCCACTATGAAAACGAGGAGGGAGGCGACAGGTGTGGCCTCTGCTCGTGGGATGATCAATCAACGAGCGACCAATCAACGAGCTCAGATTCGGATCTGCCGCTCCTGTAGAAGTCCTCCAATCTACAAACGTGGAAGTTTTTATGTACATCCGCCTGCAATCGTGCGTCTGAATATGTTTCGCGTGTTTATTTAGGTATCTGAACAGGCGCTTGGGTCATCGTCCACTTTTTCGTTTGATTTGAAATTGATCTGATTGTAGAGCATATAAGGTAGCTACTATTAAAGAAAAGCATTTTGATTGCATCTGTTTTGTATGAACCTAGTTGCTGTCACGTCCTCACTGACAATCCCTTTATTCACCCCACACACCCACCCACACTCCACCCCCTTCATCTCTCACCCTTCTAAAAGCATCTTTCTAAGGAAATTAAACAATAATATAATAATGATATGGTAATAGTAGCAGTAATAATCATAAAGCTAATAAGAACAGGTGCATCACATCGGACTTACATCGATTCCTCACCTCCGCCCCTACCCCTACCCTACCGACACGTCCCCCTACCTAAAAAAAACTAAGTCCGCAAGCTAATTTGTGAGTAGAAGTGAGGAAAATAAAGTAAAATAATGCTATAATGATAAATAAAGCTGGTTTCCTTTGTTATCGCAACGGCACGCTGTTACATTCTGATTGCCGACACCAAATAAACATAGAAAAATCGTCGTAAAACGTGGTTTCGGACCGGTTAAAAATCAGTCTTTTTTTTTGAAGTTAAAGTGATTTAACATTAATAAAAACACTTTTTATTATCATTCCTATGCTTTCTACAAACAGTGGAAGCAATATAAATAAGCTCCTGTTAGTTTGGGAGAAATTGACATAATGTCTTGAAAAATTTCGGAAAAAGTGACCCCCCTAGTTAGCCGTTTTCTTTGTTGTAGAGAGTACGAGTAGAGAGTAAGAGTAGAGAGTAAGAGTAGAGAGTAAGAGTAGAGAGTAAGAGTAGAGAGTAAGAGTAAGAAAAAGAGTAAGAGTAAGAGAAGATAAGAGTAGAGAGTAAGAGTAGAGAGTAAGAGTAGAGAGTAAGAGTAGAGAGTAAGAGTAGAGAGTAAGAGTAGAGAGTAAGAGTAGAGAGTAAGAGTAGAGAGTAAGAGTAGAGAGTAAGAGTAGAGAGTAAGAGTAGAGAGTAAGAGTAGAGAGTAAGAGTAGAGAGTAAGAGTAGAGAGTAAGAGTAGAGAGTAAGAGTAGAGAGTAAGAGTAGAGAGTAAGAGTAGAGAGTAAGAGTAGAGAGTAAGAGTAGAGAGTAAGAGTAGAGAGTAAGAGTAGAGAGTAAGAGTAGAGAGTAAGAGTAGAGAGTAAGAGTAGAGAGTAAGAGTAGAGAGTAAGAGTAGAGAGTAAGAGTAGAGAGTAAGAGTAGAGAGTAAGAGTAGAGAGTAAGAGTAAGAGTAGAGAGTAAGAGTAGAGAGTAAGAGTAGAGAGTAAGAGTAGAGAGTAAGAGTAGAGAGTAAGAGTAGAGAGTAAGAGTAGAGAGTAAGAGTAGAGAGTAAGAGTAGAGAGTAAGAGTAGAGAGTAAGAGTAGAGAGTAAGAGTAGAGAGTAAGAGTAAGAGAGTAAGAGTAAGAGAGTAAGAGTAAGAGAGTAAGAGTAAGAGAGTAAGAGTAAGAGAGTAAGAGTAAGAGAGTAAGAGTAAGAGAGAGTAAGAGAGTAAGAGTAAGAGAGTAAGAGTAAGAGAGTAAGAGTAAGAGAGTAAGAGTAAGAGAGTAAGAGTAAGAGAGTAAGAGTAAGAGAGTAAGAGTAAGAGAGTAAGAGTAAGAGAGTAAGAGTAAGAGAGTAAGAGTAAGAGAGTAAGAGTAAGAGAGTAAGAGTAAGAGAGTAAGAGTAAGAGAGTAAGAGTAAGAGAGTAAGAGTAAGAGAGTAAGAGTAAGAGAGTAAGAGTAAGAGAGTAAGAGTAAGAGAGTAAGAGTAAGAGAGTAAGAGTAAGAGAGTAAGAGAGTCAGAGTAAGAGTAAGAGAGTAAGAGTAAGAGAGTAAGAGTAAGAGAGTAAGAGTAAGAGAGTAAGAGTAAGAGAGTAAGAGTAAGAGAGTCAGAGTAAGAGAGTCAGAGTAAGAGAGTCAGAGTAAGAGAGTCAGAGTAAGAGAGTCAGAGTAAGAGAGTCAGAGTAAGAGAGTCAGAGTCAGAGAGTCAGAGTAAGAGAGTCAGAGTAAGAGAGTCAGAGTAAGAGAGTCAGAGTAAGAGAGTCAGAGTAAGAGAGTCAGAGTAAGAGAGTCAGAGTAAGAGAGTCAGAGTCAGAGAGTCAGAGTCAGAGAGTCAGAGTCAGAGAGTCAGAGTCAGAGAGTCAGAGTCAGAGAGTCAGAGTCAGAGATTCAGAGTCAGAGAGTCAGAGTCAGAGAGTCGAGAGTCGAGAGTCGAGAGTCGAGAGTCGAGAGTCGAGAGTCGAGAGTCGAGAGTCGAGAGTCGAGAGTCCAGAGTCCAGAGTCCAGAGTCCAGAGTCCAGAGTCCAGAGTCCAGAGTCCAGAGTCCAGAGTCCAGAGTCCAGAGTCCAGAGTCCAGAGTCCAGAGTCCAGAGTCATTTATTTGTATTGTTTTCCTTAATATTTATCTAAATAATTCTCTTGTTATTCTTTCTATCTTATATCGTTCTCCATCATGTCCTCCAGGCTAAAGCTAAAGCTGCTGCGCTCGCCGTTTACTCAGTCGGCAAAATGGTCACTTGTTATCTGTTTATCTCATAAATATTTTTCGTAATGATATATAACTTATGATTAGGCTTCCTTGGAGGATGGCAGTGTCTCTCAGACTAAGACGCCGATGGGTTCCAGATTGACAGTTCCTACGGGATCGCCGGTCTGAACTTAACTTTCACAGCTATATTCCAAACTAGTTGTTCCAATGGTGTGATGTAGAGTGTGCTGGTCAGGGAAGAGAACGTCATCGACTTCAGCGTGCTATGCAACTTCGATTCAATGCTTCCGTTGGCTCCAGAGTCTGAGGAGGTGCCAAGCAGGAAATACTCCATCGATGACTTTGAGGATTCGACCACGCCTGTATACCAAGTCATGGGATTGCTGCCGCCGATGGTGTACCGACATCGTAAGAAGCCTTCACGTCCTTACAACATGAAGAAACGCAACCCAGGCAGCGTCAAGCTGCAGAGGCCTGCGGCGTTCGAGAAGTATTTGGGCATGACTTTTACGGAGCTTCAACACTTGGTGAATTCAGTTTGTTGCGACAAATGGAAGTGCTACTCATTTGTAGATACGCGTGATGTCATGGAGGCACGAGCGAAGACTTGTTCTATGTCTTTGAGCGAGCTATACAGTTGGGCTGTCGGCCAACTGGAGGCTATGCAGAAAAACGATGGCTCATTTCAGTACATGTACCAGACTGAGGCTATTTGCAGAGCGGCTTGGCAGCGAATTCACGCGGTCAGCACTGCAGTATTGAACAGAGCCCACAAGCTCTTGGCGAACAACAACAAGGTCTTTGCGAAGCTGTCGTCCGCACAGCCAGTCACTGAAGATCTTGTGGCAGTGCTGCTTTGTGAGAAATTTTCGACCAGCCCAGAAATATGCAGCGACGGCAAATGGAAGCTTCAAGAGATGGCGCGTGACGCTGGTGTCCACGAATACGTGCGCGACAACTGGAAGGACATCGTTGAGCGGTATGCAAACGGGATCTGCGAAAGCATCCGCGCTGACAGACCGCCTTCGAGTGTGACGATAAACAAGGTTTGGACGGCTGACTTTTCGCAAGTTGAGTTCATCAGGGGTAATTTCGCATTGATCGTGTTGTTCCAGTCTCACACTGTTACGTTTGTGTTTTAGATGGTGATTTTGCCAAGTGTGAATTTTGCACTGAGCTGGCAGCGGAGCATTCGATAGGTTTCAAGACGGAAACTGATGCTCAGGACTGGCGTCGGAGAAGTCGATTGCATAGCAAGTTGCATCGAGAAGCCCGGGTAGCCAGCATGATTCGAAAGAAGGGTGCCCCTGTCGACCAACATTCCACTGTGATTTCAACTGACATGAAACCTCCATTCAAAGTTCCTTCTTGCCGCCGCAGAGCAAAAGACTTCAAGGGGAAAATAGTCTTCAGGCTATGTCTTGGCATGACTACCTGTTACACGACCGACACTCATTTCGTTTTTGCGTATCTCGAAGGCGCAGTGGAGCATAACGTGAACAGCAATATCACTATGCTGGCTTCGATTCTGCATTGGGAGCTGTGGGATCGACGCACTATGGCATCGTGGAAGCTGTACCTGGAATGGGATGGAGCAGGCGACAACACAGCGTGGGCCATGCTTGGCTTTGCCTCTGATATTGTCGACAGAGATGTCAGGGGAGAAGTCCAGACTCATCGAAAGCCTCCAGGGCACGGTCACGACGGCGACGACCAAGACTTCAGGGTGATGGACATTGGTTTGAAAAGCTCGTTCTTCGTTACCAACATCGCCCAAGCTCTCTTCAAGGCCATGTTGGCCTTCAAAACCAAGCGAGATCGCTACGTGCTGTTGATTCTCGGCTGCAACTACGACTGGCAAACTCATTACAGTCCCTGCATGAACAAGCACATCAAGCACTACAACAGGCCGTTGGCATACCGAATCAAGAAGCTGGAGCCGGGAGCGCTTCCGACTGCGGAGATCAAGACATGGGTGGATGCCCAAAAGGAGTGGCACGGGGAGCACGACAACGTGAAAGGGGCGCCACTTCAACTGTTCGTCAAGCGTCCAGGTCAATTTTTATCATTTCTTTTCCTTGGCTGTGTTGTTCATAGACAACGTTAATATTACTGTAACATACTAATTCTCCTTATTCTGTGTGTTTTTTTCTTTCAGAGACTGACCTTCCACTGAAGCTCCGTGTCGGCCACTTTGTCAATCCCCGACTCAAAAAAGATATTCGGTATCTGGCATCCAAATACTGTGGTGAGGATGAAAAGGCATGGATCGAGGAGATGCTTGCGGGTAAGAATCTCACCAGAATTGAATTCGACGGTGAGTACATGGACGGTGGATTGCCCGGCCGTCCAGCACACATGTCCTGCACTGACGCGAAGGGGACGGAGTGGAGAGTAGAGTTTCGCCTCATCGACGAACTTCCTGTCAACTTTTGGGAGTTGCCGCCCAATCGTAAAGAAAAGATGGAAGGTCTCACGCGGCTGACACAGGAAGAGTTAATGTCGTTACCGCGAACTTACTTTTGCAACGACAGAGAGGCGCCTGCACATCCAAAGTGGGTCGGCGCGAGGGAGCTCACTGCAGAGGAGAAGTTCGCACAGGATGTGGCTTTCAACTTTGCCTCAGCACCGTGGCGTAAGGTGTCGCTACTTCTTAGCGAAGCAGCAGACAAGGAAGCCTTTGCGGCGAGCCAAATGGTGATAAAGGAGCTCAAGTATTGGCTTCGAATGCATGGCGTATCCACCCAAGACGGAGATCGCAAACAATTCAAAAAGGCTCAGCTTATCGACGTGGCATGGAGCCATTTTCAGGTTTGTGATTGCGGCCTCCAGGATGAGCTCTCTGCTGATGCTGCGGCTCCAGCACCTCAGCATGCTTCGGATTCAGACGGAGATGGTCGATTTTCATTTCTCATAGCTAGTATAATTGTATGCTCTGCTATGTATCGTAGCTGCATGATGATTACATTGTGTTGGTAGTAGCTGGGGTAGCGAATGGCATTGGTAGTGGCGCTCGCGGTCGTCGAGCAGGTCGGGGACGTCGCCGCAAACGCAGGGCTGCTAATGCGCAAAGGGGACGAGGAGTCTATCGCAAGCGCGCACGTGAACCGCGCGAATCAGAGACAGAGCCATCGCGGCGCAGGCGCCGTCGAGTTCCTGGTCCGGAACCGTGGGAATGCACCATCTGCCACTATGAAAACGAGGAGGGAGGCGACAGGTGTGGCCTCTGCTCGTGGGATGATCAATCAACGAGCGACCAATCAACGAGCTCAGATTCGGATCTGCCGCTCCTGTAGAAGTCCTCCAATCTACAAACGTGGAAGTTTTTATGTACATCCGCCTGCAATCGTGCGTCTGAATATGTTTCGCGTGTTTATTTAGGTATCTGAACAGGCGCTTGGGTCATCGTCCACTTTTTCGTTTGATTTGAAATTGATCTGATTGTAGAGCATATAAGGTAGCTACTATTAAAGAAAAGCATTTTGATTGCATCTGTTTTGTATGAACCTAGTTGCTGTCACGTCCTCACTGACAATCCCTTTATTCACCCCACACACCCACCCACACTCCACCCCCTTCATCTCTCACCCTTCTAAAAGCATCTTTCTAAGGAAATTAAACAATAATATAATAATGATATGGTAATAGTAGCAGTAATAATCATAAAGCTAATAAGAACAGGTGCATCACATCGGACTTACATCGATTCCTCACCTCCGCCCCTACCCCTACCCTACCGACACGTCCCCCTACCTAAAAAAAACTAAGTCCGCAAGCTAATTTGTGAGTAGAAGTGAGGAAAATAAAGTAAAATAATGCTATAATGATAAATAAAGCTGGTTTCCTTTGTTATCGCAACGGCACGCTGTTACATTCTGATTGCCGACACCAAATAAACATAGAAAAATCGTCGTAAAACGTGGTTTCGGACCGGTTAAAAATCAGTCTTTTTTTTGAAGTTAAAGTGATTTAACATTAATAAAAACACTTTTTATTATCATTCCTATGCTTTCTACAAACAGTGGAAGCAATATAAATAAGCTCCTGTTAGTTTGGGAGAAATTGACATAATGTCTTGAAAAATTTCGGAAAAAGTGACCCCCCCTAGTTAGCCGTTTTCTTTGTTGTAGAGAGTAAGAGTAGAGAGTAAGAGTAGAGAGTAAGAGTAGAGAGTAAGAGTAGAGAGTAAGAGTAGAGAGTAAGAGTAGAGAGTAAGAGTAGAGAGTAAGAGTAGAGAGTAAGAGTAGAGAGTAAGAGTAGAGAGTAAGAGTAGAGAGTAAGAGTAGAGAGTAAGAGTAGAGAGTAAGAGTAGAGAGTAAGAGTAGAGAGTAAGAGTAGAGAGTAAGAGTGGAGAGTAAGAGTAAGAGTAGAGAGTAAGAGTAGAGAGTAAGAGTAGAGAGTAAGAGTAGAGAGTAAGAGTAGAGAGTAAGAGTAGAGAGTAAGAGTAGAGAGTAAGAGTAGAGAGTAAGAGTAGAGAGTAAGAGTAGAGAGTAAGAGTAGAGAGTAAGAGTAGAGAGTAAGAGTAGAGAGTAAGAGTAGAGAGTAAGAGTAAGAGTAAGAGTAGTAAGAGTAGAGAGTAAGAGTAGAGAGTAGTAGAGAGTAAGAGTAGAGAGTAAGAGTAGAGAGTAAGAGTAGAGAGTAAGAGTAGAGAGTAAGAGTAGAGAGTAAGAGTAGAGAGTAAGAGTAGAGAGTAAGAGTAGAGAGTAAGAGTAGAGAGTAAGAGTAGAGAGTCAGAGTAGAACAAAGAAAACGGCTAACTAGGGGGGGTCACTTTTTCCGAAATTTTTCAAGACATTATGTCAATTTCTCCCAAACTAACAGGAGCTTATTTATATTGCTTCCACTGTTTGTAGAAAGCATAGGAATGATAATAAAAAGTGTTTTTATTAATGTTAAATCACTTTAACTTAAAAAAAAGACTGATTTTTAACCGGTCCGAAACCACGTTTTACGACGATTTTTCTATGTTTATTTGGTGTCGGCAATCAGAATATAACAGCGTGCCGTTGCGATAACAAAGGAAACCAGCTTTATTTATCATTATAGCATTATTTTACTTTATTTTCCTCACTTCTACTCACAAATTAGCTTGCGGACTTAGTTTTTTTTAGGTAGGGGGACGTGTCGGGAGGGGAAGGATAGAGGAGTGGAACGGAGAGAAGCATGCAACGAAGATGCAATTGATTTGCACACATATCGTTTTAAGCAAATATTAACTAATTATTATAATATTACAGAAGCTTAGTTGGATTTGAAATTGATCTGAATGATAGGTGCTCACGTGCACACGCAGGCATCAAAAAGATCAAAGTGTATCTCCAAGTGCCTACAAAAAAAAACAAGCTGATTGCATGTACGAGCGAGGATAGCCTACCTTTGCATGCATACACATGTATTATTTGTGATTCAATGCCATTGATGCTAGAGCAAACTCAAACCAAGGTGATGAGTTAGTGTGGGTGCTGGGCGTGACGTTAACGTTCCGGGGAGGTGTGGTGTTTACACAAGAATCACGAGCTTGCAATATAGCAAGAAGTTTTGCAATATCGCTAGTCTCGTTATTCTGTTTGTTTTTGTTAGTTTTTCTGCTCTTTGGCTGCTCTTGATCTTCTTCAGTATCTTCTTCGTCCGCCTCATCGTTTACTTCAGTCTTACCTCTTTTCTTCCTGTTTTGTTTATTCTTCTCTTTTTCCTTGGCAAGCCTCTCCTTCTCCTCTTTTTCCTTGGCAAGCCTCTCCTTCTCCTTCTCCTTCTCCTTCTCTCTTTCCTCCTTCTCCTTCTCCTTCTCTCTTTCCTTCTTCTCCTTCTCCCTTTCATTCCTCTCCTTCTCCCTTTCCTTCCTCTCCTTCTCCCTTTCCTTCTCTCTTTCCTTCCTTTCCTCTTCCTTAGCCTTGGCCATGTCTGCCAACAGCTTCTTGCTGTGAGCCTCCAGCATGGTGTTAAGGATTGATCTGACTCCTTCCTCTGACACGCCACCAGCTGCAGTCTCCTAAGCATCATTGTATATGTGTTGATTTTTGCACACACACACAAACAAACGATTTTGATACCTTTTTGTTTCCGCCAGTCTTCGTGACCTTTCCCCCTACAGAGAAATCTGACGTTTGCTTGATGACAAGGAAGACGAGAATGAGGAAGAAGATGAAAAGAAGACAAAGAAAGAAAAAGAAATACCTTTTGGAGACTTCTTGCTTGATTTAGGCTCCGGCTGAATCTCTTCCTCCTGAAGTTCTCCGACGATCTCATTCTCCGCCAAACTTCCTGTTCACATAAAAAAAAAAGAAAAAAAAAGAACGCAAAGTTGTGATATATATGTATGTCTACAATGCTGTCATGACATAACGCTTAAATGTAAAGCAAACATACCATGCTTCAATTTCTTTACTCGTGACGAAGACCGAGGTTCCCCCAGGTGAGTGAGCTCCCTCTTGCGCTGCAGAGCAAAGGCAACATAATTAAGAATGCAAAAAATAAAGCAACGTGCGAAGCAAAGGCAACATAATTTTACCCGGTTCGCTTCCTGGATCAGCAAAATCTCCTTCTTTCTCCACTTGCGCAAAATCTCGGGATTGGTCGGGTTCCCGACAAGGGGCAAGAGCATGGGTTTGACTTGGTTTTTAAAGTTCAATGGAGACGGAGGCAAAAGACAGGAATGCTTCAGGTTGAACCAATAAAAATTCAACAACTGAAACTCCTGCTTCTTATCACCCGTGCTATCCGGATCCAAGTCGCGAAGCGCCAGGATGGAGCGATGAGAACCTCAAACAAAGTACACGAATCTGAGTGTACTATAATCAGAATATACATATTATTTCAAATATTAATAATATTATGAGGGCATTTCAACCCCCCCCCCCCCCCCGGAACCCGTCTCCGGAACCCGTCCCGGAATCCGTCTTCGGAACCTAGTGCATGTGAGAAAAATATACCTCGGTTTATCTCATACTTGTTCTTGCTGCGCCAATCATCAGGAAAAGTGATTGCCAGCCTATTAGCAAAAGAAAGAAAATGCAGGCAGAAGCAATCATGAATTTACCCAGGAGCGTTTTGGGAAACTTCCCCGTCTCCACTTGCGTGACCTCGTCCAACTTGAAATTGTTGTAGCGGGTGAGATACACCCCGATCACCGCCGCGGTCTCCCGCAGCTTGCCGTCATCGGTGTAATGCTTCATCAGCAAACTAAACAGTATTCAACATCAGCCTGGCTACTTCCCCTCCCCACCCCCGCTACCGACAACATAAGTCGCGACGCAGCCACAAAAACAACAGCAACCAGCCAAAAGTAGGGGGGATAGCGATAGAAACTCATGAAAAACAAAAATAAAACAAAAGGAAAAAAAACAGCGGGAAAAACACTCATACCGGAAGCGACGCGAGCCCCCCCCCCCCCCCCCCCCGCTACCGACAACATAAGTCGCGACACAGCCACAAAAACAACGGCAACCAGCCAAAAGTAGGGGATAGCGATAGAAACTCATGAAAAACAAAAATAAAACAAAAGGAAAAAAAACAGCGGGAAAAACACTCATACCG